>JAVTVY010004351.1:0-39590 GCA_036873755.1 Hanleya hanleyi
GGTTTACACGGGAACAGCCGGGTAGTTACGGAGGTGACCGAAGAGACACGGAGGTGACCGAAGATGTCACGGAGGTGCCCGAAGAGACACGGAGGTTACCGAATATGTCACGGCTCGGCCCTCGACTTGGGGATAGTTGAACTGAGTGTGCTAAAAATAGATCACCAGCTAGCGTGCTATAAAAGGGAAGCGGGCTGGCCGTTTCATCAGACACTGTCAACCACCAAGATGTTCACTTGCACAACTTGCCAGAAGCAGTTTACTCGTCTGCACAACTTGCACCGCCACAAGGCCTCCACCCACAACGATACACGGTATACTTGTATAACCTGCGCACGGTCATTTAATCGGAAGGATCATTTACTGCGCCACGAACGCTCATTCCACGAGGGCGCGACGGAACACTGTAAGGATTGTGGTCAACTCTTCAAACGACGCAGTCAGTTAAGACGCCATCAGCGTTTGATTCATGCCCCGTCTCTACGGTTTGGGCGACAACTTTCCACTGAAGAGGAGCCGCGGAAGGTCAGACCCAGTGAAGATGAGCCCGGAGAGACGAACGCCACTGGTGATGCGATGACGGAGAGCCCGCCTATACCCACAGTTCAGAAGAGCCTGGATATCCAGCCGGACCCCACCGTTACGGTTTCGAGTCACACGCCTGACAACATCGAACATTTTCTGGACGAGCCCATAAATGTTCCTAGCGATCTGTTACAGGACGCCATCCAGTGGGTGACATCTATCGGCGCCATTGGTCCATGATACGGCAATGTTTCAACCGTCATCGCCCTATTCAAGATATCTACAACTTCCGACTGACCGACCTCGCCCGTCTACGTAGCTACGTGGAAGCCATCTTCAACGACCAAACTATGGCCTTCAGATTGAATCTAGCGTTTGATTATGTGCTGCAGCATAAGGAGACAGTCCAAGTCCGATACTTTTACCCGAGCAGTAACATCCAGGTATTTGACCAACCGTTTACCATCATTAACCGGGTGTCGCTAGAGACGATGCTGGAGAAACTGGACACCGTGGATCCCTTGGAATGGGCCCAACGACAACGCCCCAACACCAAGTGGACAATGGAGAGGGTGACCAATGTTACCTTTTTCGTTACCAAGCTGACCGACCACCCCATCGGCTGAATGCGTCACTCGTGCACTGATGAATACCATAACATGCCGTACATACTCTATATGTCTACATGCTGATCGTTGACTTGAGCTCAGTAAACACTTGTATTCCTAATGTGACGGTTCGTTAAATAATAAAACATGGTGTTTGATATTTCAATTTGTTTTGCTGTGAACATACTAAACATGCCCAGGGCGGCTCCCCCAGCCTGGGTATGATGTAACATTGGGGATAATAAACTGTATGAACATTGCTGAACTTGTTGTTATTCACGACAACGGCTATCCGATTGTACAATACAGAACATATATTGTATAATACAGGACATATATGGTACAATACAGGACAGATATGTTATAATACAGCACAGATTTGGTATAATACAGGACATATACTGTATAATACAGGACAGATTTGGTATAATACAGAACATATATTGTATAATACAGCACAGAGTTGGTATAATACAGGACAGATACTGTATAATACAGCACAGATTTGGTATAATACAGAACATATATTGTACAATACAGGACAAATATGGTACAAAACAGGACAGATTTGGTATAATACAGGACAGATATTGTATAACACAGGACAGATATTGCATAATACAGCACAGATATGGTATAATTCGGGACAGATATGGTATAATACAGCACAGATATGGTATAATAGAGGGCAAATATTGTATAATACAGCACAGATTTGGTATAATACAGGACATATATGGTACAATACAGGACAGATATGGTATAATGCAGCACAGATATGGTATAATAGAGGAGAAATATTGTATAATACAGAGCAGATATGGTATAATACAGGACATATATGGTACAATACAGGACAGATACTGTATAATACAGGACAGATTTGGTATAATACGGAACATATATTGCAGAATACTGGACAGATATTGTATAATACAGGACAGATATTGTATAATACAGCACAGATATGGTATAACACAGGACAGATATTTTATAATACAGCACAGATTTGGTATAATACAGCACAGATTTGGTATAATACAGGGCAGATACTGTATAATACAGGGCAGATTTGGTATAATACAGGACATATATGGTATAATAGAGAACAAATATGGTACAATACAGGACAGATTTGGTATAACACAGGACAGATATTGTATAACATAGGACAGGTATGGTATAATACAGCACATATATGATATAATGCAGGACAGATGTGGTATAACACAACAAAGATGTGGTATAATGTGTGACAGATATGGATGGTCCATCTCTACACCAAATACCTTCCTTCACTGCCCCAAAATGCCCACTTTCGCTACTACTCCTACTGATGACGTCACCGATGACGTCACAGATAACGTGAACATACCTCAAATCGGGATGTACACCCCGAGAGCTACAAGATAACACCTCCCACGACACAATCGGACCAGACATGTGGGGATTCAGTGAAACTGGCTTCGAACACCGTGGAGAAAGTAGCCCATCAGTGGCCTAGGATAATCCGAAATTCACCCGCGCAGGCGTGCGGCCGGATAACCCGCGCGCGCGCGCGCGCTGCGGCCGGAGTAGCCCGCGCGCGCGCTGCGGCCGGATAATCCGCGCGCGCTGCGGCCGTGGCGGGGCGGGGCGGGCCGGGGAAAACCCGGATGTTGAACATCCGGACCCTACGTCTAAGGGGAACATTGGAACTCTTCTGAGTTCGAAGGTAGTTTTAGTGAAACCCGGAAGTGACGTCTGTGCGAACAACCCACACCACCACCCAACCCCAACCAGGGACCCCTAGTGGTGGGTCACACACACACGCACTCCCTCACGCATCCCCCAACATGCCTGCTTTCTATACTACGACCAGACTGCGCATGCGCATGCGCGGACGAACCCTGAGTCCAGTCGGATGCTGCTTCACAAGAGCTTCAACATAAGACCTCATACGACTCCATCGGACCCATAGTGACCCCTGTCGGTGCCAAAATGTCTATTTTCATACACGTTCTCTACTGCGCATTCGCAGAATGACGTCAGTTCCACGTCACACCCAGCCCGTCGGATACTCCCTCACGACTGCTTTACATTGATACCTCACTCGACCCCATCAGACCATTAGGGGCCTACCTAAATCCCAACACGTCTATTTCTATACTACGGCCAGACTGCGCATGCGCAGACTATTGACAACGAACGACACACTAGCCCAGGCGGATGCTCCCTCATGACAGCTTCAAAATAAGACCTCATACGACACCATAGGATCATGAGGGGCTCACCTAAACCCTAAAACGTCTATGTCCACACCCTTTTCCCAGAATTTCCTGTCTGCGCATGCGCAGAATGTGGACAACGGCCGAGACACTAGTCCAATCAGATGCCCCCTCACCTAGGCTTCACATTGATACCTCACCCAACTCCATCGGCTCATTAGGGGCTCACCTACATCCCAAAAACGTCTATTTTCATACCCTTTCTCTATTGCGCATGCGCAGAATGACGACATTTCGACCCCACATCCACCCAGTGGGATGCCCCCTCAGATAGGCTTCACATTAATACCTCATACGACTCCATCGACCCACTAGTGGCTCCCCTAGATCCCAAAACGTCTATTTTCATAACCTTTCTCTATTGCGCATGCGCAGAATGACGATATTTCAACCCCACACCCATCCAGTGGGATGCCCCCTCACATAGGCTTCACATTGATACCTCACTCGACCCCATCGGTCCATTAGGGGCTCCCCTAGATCCCAAAACGGCGAAAGAGGTGAAAGGCGATGGGGCGTGCCCTATACCTTTAACCTGGAAAAAAGGGGACCAAGAGTTACCTCCCTGGAAAACGCGCGTCGTCCCGTCTTCTCTCTACTACTGACTCGAGTTACGTGAAATTTTCGAATATCAATCACGAATTTATCAACTGCTTTCACATATTGTGTACATATATTTTCTCTTGCAGTTACATTAAAACACAATTATTTATAGGACATGTTATTTTTTCGATTTCAACTGCATCACGCATAGGCTAAAATCCCGCCTTATCGTACCATCTTGTGACGCATTGGAAAGAAATTGAGACAAAATGAATGCCAGGTATCGGATGAAGGATATGAGAAGAAAAAATGTCAAATTCTGAAGACATCGTGTGTGCACCATTTTGAATTAACCATGACGCTTTACTTCTGACTTAATGCAAATATGCCCAGAATAAGCCCAGAATAATAATCGACACTCCCAAAGAAAGTGATGGCCCAGACATGGCCATCACCTTTAAAATGTGATGAGTTAGAGCCATCACGTTTAAATGGCGAGGGTCATCACTTTTTAAGGTGATGATTTTCCTTCATCACTCTAAAAAGGTGATGACCTAAATTTACAATTATTGCTCATCACTCTTCCGAGGTGATGCCCATCATTTTTAAACGTGATCATAAAAAGGGTGATGGCTGTAACTCATCACCTTTTCGGGGTGATAGTTATCATTTTTTTCTGGCTGTGTATATATGGTGGTCGTAATGTTTTTAGATTGTACTTCGATCTATAACCGGCCATTCGGAAACAATCTATGAGCGCAAATGTCGTCTTATCAATGTTTGTTGAAAGCGTGTTAAAAGCTTTCGGACGACTGGCAGTAACTAACAAATTTGTGTGAAAATGATGTCTATCTGGGCTTATAAGAGTTGTCAATGATTCTTTTAGTTTCCCCCGATTTTTCCAGTTTTTATCATCGATTATTTTCATGTCGAATGTCTTCGTGATTTCCCGATTGCTTTTCTTGCAATTCGATACATTTGTAAACACGATTTCCCATTAGTTTTCTAATGTTTTGTTATTCGTCGCACAATGGTAGAAATGATAGAGCAGGCGTGCGACTTCGAAATTATTATCGACAAGCATTGTGTAGATTAATATATCGAATTATTATATTTATTGGAGTGTCTCCCTCTATAAATTGTAATGATATAAAACTGCATATTCCCCGGTCACGCGGGAGTATATTGCCCGCTGAAATTACATATTCGACCTCCATTTGCGTACACTTCGCCATCCATAAGATGGCTTGCGAATCGTGCGTCTCCATTATCGCGGAGCGATATCCGGTACTTTAACGGATTCTGTTCGGCCTTCGTCCAGCGGAGAACAGACTCGAGAAATCTGATAAATTACAGGTGTTCATATCACTTCGGAAACAGATATAACCTGGGCTTACAAAAGATATAGGTATGAATAACTTTCGTATCACCCAAGGGGCGTTGTGAATCTGTAATTTTGAACAAGTAGGGCAGCACATGACTCGAAAATGGCGGGTTACGTTGGGGTTACGTCGGTAGACTTTAGCTGATTGGCAGACGAAGTCACGTGGTATTGATTCCCTCTTGTAGTTGCCGAAAGTAGGCTCAAAATGGATAAGCACGATCCCAGGGTCAGTCTTACCGCGTATAGATGACCAAGATGGTTACAGGTTGATTCCACCACCCCCCCCCCCCATTAAATATACACCAAAGGGAGATAATTACAACAGAGGTCGCCCCGTTCTGCCAACGGCCGATCACGGTGCAGTTCGTCGAGCTGAATTTAGCTGCAGAATACAACAGAAATAAATATTTCCCCCGTCTAATTGTAAGTAGAATCGTTCCCAAGCACATTATTGGAGTAACTAACAAGCGTCACCGAACAACTATATATGTGCGTTGCGAGATTTACACGATAGTAGTGAAGCATCTCCGAGTAGTGAGGAATCTCGTGCATGATAAATTATGTTGCAACTTGCAGGCGATTGCCCACTGAAAACAACGAACTCAGAAGGATTGCGCTCTGGCAAAATAAAATATAAAACAATGTTTTGCTCGAGGGATAATAGATTAGCACAGAGTTAAGTTGATAAATATAATAATGAAATTATTGCCTTGTTGTGAAGGGAATATACAGTTTTGTTGCCCCTCGGTTGTGCATATTGCCCGAGCCGCATGCACATCCTCGGGGCAACAAAACTGCATATTCCCCTCACACCAAGGCAATATTTTCATAATATTGATCTACAAAATGCTTCTGGATAATATTTCGGAATCACAATCCTCCTGCATTATACCAAGTTAATCATTGCACCCCGATGCTTCATCTAGAAATGTATACCGGACAAACACAAAGGTATACTATATTCTAGGTTATGACCTTTCTACAAATGGCTGATAATATCGTTAAAAGCTACGTATATAATAAATGACAAAATGAGACTGATGTAAAGCGAAACAGAAGACAGAAAACATGAACAAAGAAACATTAAGTCATAAACGGTAAAAGACATAAAGTTAAAAGGGCTGCAACAAGTAAGTATTCTTACAACGTATAATACAGATCAGTTATTCATTTATGTGGGAGGGAGATTACTTGGCAAGAAGAAAATGTCAGGTCACCAACCCTTGAAGAAACCTTATTCCCTGAGTGATATACCGTGGTAATTGCTTTAGGTGGATTCCGAATGACGTCCGGTCATGAAATAACGCGAGATTGGAGCCTTCATAGACGAGAACATAAATAAACGAGAATAAAGAATGAAAGTACCGGTACTTAAAGTAATGTCACTCAGGTTTATTGTCAAAGGACTAATTATGGCATTGAGTATTGGGAACCGTTTAACAATTTGGTCGATCCATTTCTATTGATATAAAAAGCATTAAAAGGTATCCACAGTCTACATAACCCACTACATGTATACATATGTAATAGAAAATTTCAGTACTAGGTTATTTTTCATATTTGAATCATAAAATCTGGCAATTTTAAGACAGAAAGTCAGTTTTCATATGTATGCCGTCATGAACGCGTGAACTTTGACCCGTGTAGTGAACAAGAGAACGCCCCTTAAATCGCCTGTGCTACTTTTTTCCTCTCGGCGAAAGTGCTATGCTCAGAAACCGGTGTTTCCAAGACAATATCCCCGAACTGGTGAATATTATGTAATTCGAACTAGCTTGAAATTTTTACATTTGCATGTCCAATATCAAAGTAATATTATGGTCGGTCATCTTCGAGACGTGTATATTTTCAACCCAAAAGAGTCTGCCTATATCCCAATTCGGAAAGAGTATTATCTCCCTTGTTTCACTAGGGGCGTATTGGTTCAGAGAATTTCCGGTAAGTACCAAAGGCCCTCACAATTAGTTTGAGTAATTAAATATTCTATTTTTCAAGACAATTATCTTCATAATGTACACGTATACACGATCTATCGGTTCATGTAGAAAATGTAAACAGAATAGTTTTCGAACAGATATTCTGGAATAGTTTATCAGTTTTTTATATTATTCAAAATAACCGCGGGGGCCTTTGGTAAAAGTGAAACCGAGGCGACCACTTTCCGGAAGCAGATTTTCATACCTCTAACCTTAAAGTTATCCTTAGCCTAAATGCTAGCGTTTCATGTTGTCCATGTAAAACCGAGGGTAAATAAAGATTGCTACTGATACTGATACTGAAAGAGCGGCAGTTATTCAGGGGGAGATCATACACTTTCCGGAAAGGGCTATAGTGGAGTAGTGTCCCATTACATGCTAGCAAAGGTTATCTATCTCCTATTTTCTTGATATTTACTCGAATAAGTTGTCGCAAATACTAAAACATTTCATAAGACAAAACTGAGTTGGTAAAAACAAAGGCCTAAATAGTTTGCGTGCATATAAACATGGTGATGTTCTCAATGAATTTATACATGTAACAGTTATATTGGAAAACGATCGCAATAATGTATTTCTGATTATTTCATTCAAGGATTCGAGGTCCGATCTCGGGTGATAAAGTACGATATTCTCTATCATTGTATCTTTATACAGTCTAAAACACTTTCCTTCTTATACCGAAATAATTTTCGTCGTCAGTCTTTGATTTCCGCATAGAAAATCGACACGTATTAGACTGAAATCGGATAACACCTGACCTCCATCATCTGCACAACTCCAGGTAATCCCTAAATCCTCGCAGAGGGTTTACCTGGACCTTTTTGGTGATTCGGATGAGTTCTCGAGTCGTTGCGTCTGTTACACAATCTCGAACATTTCATCCCCAGTGGTTGTTTTGAATTAGCGCGTCGGTATCTGAAGCCTGCGGCTTTCGCTTGGACACACGATGTCGATTTGAGCCCAACTTCAAAGGTAGTCTATCTGGCCGGCGATGAAATTCAAACCAGTCAAAACTCAAACCTCGCTGCCGATTGGCCTGGTGAGCTGCTTCAGCGCGCTTACTTATTGGTTCGGTTAAGTGGAAACCCCGCTATTTATATCCAGAACTGTTATCGGTAACCAACCAAGCCAGTGTATCGATCGTAACCTATCAATTGATATACTGGCTCGCGAGGATGGACCTGCATGACCGCAGTGTGAGGCCATACTTCACTAACGATATTAGACGGACCAACACTGCATGATCAACTGCCTGGTAAATGTCATGCATGGAACCCACAAACAACTGAAATTTTCCATTGTGCACAGTAACTTTTCTTCCGGTTGTGGTTTGAAAAATTGTGTGTTTTGTGAAGTATATGACAGAATAGTCTCGTGTCGATTTGACAATTGAGTACGGCCTGCTGTATCGTTTATTCTGTCGCTACCACAGCCAGGTCCACCACAACAACAGTCAAATTTGGAAGGTGTACTCATGGACATATATATATAACAGGCTCGGCAAATTGGATTTATTAGAGGATATAAACCGACGATAGTGAACCTGCAAAACAAAATGGTACATATTGACAACACTATGACCAGTTTCATATCTGACCTTAATAAATGCATAGGGAGAGTAGAGGGGGTGAAATTTGAGGAACGGATTCTGAGTAGTATAGTGGTTCATCTGGAGGAAGAGAATGGCAGATTAAGGGCTGATTTGGTTGACCAAAAGCCTAGGTCGATGAGGGAAAATCTGGTTTTCACAAATATCCCAGAAACACCAGGACCAGACGCAGAAAATTCAGAAGAGGTATTGATGACCTTCATGAAAGAGAAATTAGGTATGGAGGACGAAAAGGTGAAAATTGTTGAATTCCATAGGGTTCATAGGTCAGGTTACAGAGGCGGTAGACCAAGGCGTATCATAGCCAAATTCCATTGATATATATATATAGAGAGAGGATGTACGCAAACTAGCAAAGAACTTAAAAGGGGTCGATTTTTATATTGATGAGCAGTTTCCAAATGACATCATGGAGGACGGGCGTAGATTATATACCCGATAATGAAGGCAGCTAGGAATGAAGGGAGACTTGCTAGGCTATATTTACAGGCCCACAAAACAAGAGATTTGGGAGGGGAGGGTGGCATTGAAGTGTCGAAATATAAGTTCATAACCCCATGCTTTATATAAATAAACATAAAAGGTGTGAAACGGACTTTGGTGAATCGACAAGTTTACTGCCAGTCAAAATATATCAGCATATACAAGTATATATACCTTCGTCGTCGTACTCAGTAATTTGTGAGCTTTTGCACTCATGGGACGAACTGTTATCTAGAAACAGTTATGGCTGTTCCTCACCCTGATTGGTCAGTCGCGACAGCTGATCAGTGCGTGACCTCTCTTGCCGAAGGCGTGTCGCTACTGACAATCAGAATTGAGAACGAAGCTCTGCATAATCTAACTGTTCCTAGATGGACGGACAAAGTTACGTTGGATTTTGAATCGCCCGGCAAAGGTAAAAAATTGCACAGATTTACTAATTTGACTACGGGAATATATAAAGTGATACTTGTAGAATATGCTGATGTATTTTGTTTGGCGGTAAACCGTTTATTTCTCGATTCACCCGAAGTCCGTTTCACACCTTTATGTTTATTTATATGAAGCATGGGGTTATATATAGAGACCCCATATTTCGACACTTCACCCAAATACCACCCCCCGCCCCCCAATCTCTTGTTTTGCGGGCCTGTGGCTGTATTATGATAATCTCTATATTGACAGTAAACTATATGTGCCACCCAGGCGAGATGGTCACCCGTACACAATAGATGCGTCAGCAAGAAGGGAGATCGCCACAACGTATCAGAGGGGTTTCGGAAACGAAGAAGAGAAGATACGGGTGACCACAATGACCAAATCCCGAGTCGCAATAGATTTAATTTGTTGCATGACACCCAGAATAGCGAGCAGTCTACTGGACAAAGCTCACGGTGAATGGCAGGGATGGGCTAGGACAGGTGTGGAGTACGATCTACACGCACGTTATATACTCATCCAGAAAGACAGCGATCAAATTTATCAGTCCGGGTACTTAATGTGTGTGGGTTGAAACATAGACTAAAATGTGCAGATTTTGCCGATTACATAAGCCATAGTGATATTATTATCTTGTTTGCCGAGAGTAAAACGGATGACACAGGTATTGATGAATAAGAAAGGGAATTTGAAATGTACGGTGGTCCGTAGGGGACATTCATGTTTTTTACCTTTTATGTATTGTTTTCTGACTTTTTCGTGTTTTCCTTCGACTTTTCCGTGTTTTCTTTCGACTTTTTCGTGTTTTTCTTCCACTTTTCAGAGTTCTTGTTCGAATTTTCTCTGTTTTCTTTCGAAAACATCGCGAAATGAAAAAAAATTGTGAAATACTTTCCACCGCGGTGAAATACTTTCCACCGCGGTGGGAAACACTTTTCACCGCGGTGGAAACTTTTACACCGCGGTGGAAACTTTTACACCTCAGTGGAAAGTATTTCCCACCGCGGTGGAAAGTATTTTTCACCGCGGTGATAAAGATTTCCCACCGCGGTGGAAAGTATTTCACCGCGGTGGAAAGTATTTCACAATTTTTTTCATTTCGCGATGTTTTCGAAAGAAAACACAGAAAATTCGAACAAGAACTCTGAAAAGTCGAAGAAAAACACGAAAAAGTCGAAAGAAAACACGGAAAAGTCGAAGGAAAACACGAAAAAGTCAGAGAAAAACACCTAAAAGGTAAAAAACATGAATGTCCCCTACGGGCCACCGTAGAAATGTTAGGTTATAAAGTCTATTTCAAAAACAGAAAAAAAATTATCAATACGCAGATCGAGAGGTTTGGTAACATGCGTAAAATTGTCACTAGATAGTTCTTTTAAAGCATTGAGAACGAAATGTGAAAACGTACAATGGTTTGAAGTTGATAAACAGTTGTTTGATTTGGACAATCATGTGCTTCTAGGAAACATATATATCCCATCCGATGACTCCAAATACTCGTCTATTGATACATTTACCGACATCGAATGCGAGATGCTGAATCTTAAAGGTGATCGTGCAGTATGTCTCTGCGGAGATTTTAATTCGCACACTGCGACAGGTGAAGATTATATACGTTTCAATGAATTCATGTGTTTGCAGAATTACTTAGATGACGAAGTAATTAATATAATAGGCGACGTCACTCAGTTGACAGATACGGGTGTGTCAGAATTCAGAACTTCTTGCGATATACACAGAATAGATGCTTATGGGCGGCGCTTATCAGAATTGTGCAAATCCCATGGTATATTCATTGCTAATGATAGATATGGTTTAGATAAAAATGTTGGAAAACCCACAACTTCTAAGCGTACAATCGTAGATCATGTAATAGTATCGGCTGAAATATTCATCAGTATGACTATGTTCAAAGTTGAAGATTTTAACCCCCTTTTTTCAGATATTCATTGTGGAATAAATTTTTGTATTTCGAGTAATAAGCCCATTAATGTAAATAGAGAATTGAATGGGTGTCAAACAGTTGGATCCAGGGGGTTCATGAAAGATAAACAACATGAATATTGTGAAGAATTCAATATGACAGATATCGAGGAAATGATTGCTAAATTGGAATCTGGTGATATGAATGTTGAGGATACTGTGAATGAGTTAACCCAGTTGTTCTATTCCAAATCTTAACATGTGTTTAGTGTTACAAAGAAGTTGAATGCAGCTAAGAAAACTAAGCGAAACAATAAAGAATGGTTCAAAAACGACTGCCAAGAAGCTAGAAAGAACTTTAACAACAAAAGAAAGATACCGCGTAAATGTAGGTCTAACATGAACTATAATAGTATGCTTCAGTCAGGTAAAAAATACAAGAGGACTATGACCAGGGCTGAGTCACAGTATAAAAGTTTGTTGAAGGAAGAAATTGAGAGATGTAAAGAAGACGATCCTAAAAAATTCTGGAAATTGTTAAATGGGAAGTTTCGAAATAACACACTGTGATAAATCACACCGTAAATTCACAGTTAAATGTACTGGCAGAAAAGGTGCCAGTACATTCAACTGTAAAATCACGTTGCACCGTATTTTACAATTACCGCTTTTTAACAGGCTTTAAACTGTAAAATGTTGTACCGGTACCGGATTAAATAATTACCGTTTATTGACGGACATTCAACTGTAAATTAGATTGGACTGTAATTTACAATTACTGTTTTTTTAACATCCTTTAAGCTGTATAATTATATGGCACCGTTGTCTATAATTATCGTTTCCGCGGAAACGTAAGTCACTGGAAGGCCGATATGGCCATTGTTCGTTCGCGTATTTCAGCTCTTCGTGTTTACAAATGCGGCGACCACAAGTTTCGAAAATAATCACGAAGGAATCTGTGAAAGTTCGGCACACCTCTAAGTCAGATAAAAGCAAAACCAAAACCAAATCGTATAAAAGTCCGACAATAAAAAGCTGGCTGCCGCGTCCCTTCCAGTGTGTGTTCTGAAAGTGCTCCGAATGTTGTATCATACAACACAGGTGTCGGATGTTTCCTGCAACTTGGCGTTTTGTGTGCAAAGATATCATTAATCTCCTTTCAGAGAAAACAGGAATTTTACGTTACGTTTGTACGCAGTTTACCCATTTCAGTTGATGTCAAATGAAATATTTGACACAGTTCAAGTTCAAGTTACAGATTATTGTGTTTACATTAAATATATCGTAAACTCTATACATACATTTACTGTGAAATAACGGTAATTTATAACAGTGCAGTTGTAAGGCGACCATGGAAAATTTGTTCAAAATGTTTGAATGAAATTGAAGATGATGATGATGATGATGATGGAGATGATAATTTTACAGCATTTAGTGATGATTATTTGAGTATGCCAACAACTGAGCTTGAAATAAAATTCGTAATAGACAAGCTTAAACTTGGTAACTCCGCAGGCATAGATGAAATAGCAAACGAACATATATAAAGTGCACTTTTGAAAAATGTAAACGTTTGTATGTAGCAATATTCAACAAAATTCTGGAAACTGGTAGAGTTCCTCTTATCTGGTCTACTGGTATCATTGTACTAATATACAAAAAGAAAGGAAATCCAGAAGATCCGGAAAATTATACAGGTATAACTCTACTTAGTTTCCTTGGAAAGGTATTTACTGGTATTTTAAATAACCGTTTAACAGCTTATGTAGAACAGAAAGGGGGTTTTTTTCGGAAAATCAAGCGGCATTTCGAAAAGGGTACAGTGTTTTAGATCATACATTCCTCCTCAAGTGTTTGATAGAACTATTTCTCAATCGTAAGAAAAAACTGTATTGTGTCTTTGTAGATTACCAAAAAGCATTCGATTCTGTATGGGGGGTCGGACTATGGAAGAAACTCTTAGATTTAGGTATAGATGGTAAAATACTACGCTTGTTTAAAAAATATGTATAATGATATCAAATCGTGTGTTAGAGCAAATGGAGCAAGAAGAGAATTTGTCTCCTCTGTTATTTGCCCTTTTTGTCAATGACTTAGAAGAGTTTTTAACTGACGAAGGTAACCAATTTATTGAAATAGAAAATGGTGATATGAAGTACTGTTAAAAGTTATGTTGCTTATGTATGCCGATGACACGGTAATTTTCTTTGAAAGTAAAGAGGGGCTACAAAAGGCTCTCGATGATTTTGCGATGTATTGTGATCATTGGAAGCTGGTAGTAAATGTGCAGAAAACTAATGTTATTATATTTCGGAAGAGAAGGGTAAAACTCAAATGGGGAAACACTGAACATAGTTAAAAAAGAGAGGACTGAAGACCGAGTCCATTAAGGAAGCATGGTACATGTATATAAAGCGGTGGTAAATAAAACAAATTAAATGACTAAATTATATTCTGTTTTAGAAAGGCTTTCTCTGTGTTATTTTTCTTTCACCCAAGAGAGCATTTTAAAGTCGGGCAATAATCACGTGAATCATAAACTATGACAGCACTCGAAGGAGTGAGTGACGCATTTGCTGACGTTCTTGCATTTCTCTGGTTCAAAGTGTTTCCAGGGCTTTCCTACACCCAGTTCAATGAATATCTAACTTAATAATGTGTTTTAGAATATTCAGACTCACATATTCTCAAACCATTATCCATTAAAAGTTGAAAGCTACATAATCTGTGAGCTTAACTCTCTCGGAATTTGTTGCTGTCTTGTCATAGGAACCTAAATGGAAAATTAAAACTTCTGAGGGAGAGATTGTTGCCATATTTGTTCTGAAAATTCAAATATTTGCTTCATGAAAATATTCCGACTGGTTGCGGAGATATTGTACTTCAAAGAATTTTAGATCTGGGACAATTTTGGTATGCAAATGAGCTTTGATGATGTCACGAAGTCAACTAGAGATACTCAACTAGACAAATAAAGGTGTATTTTCTTTTCTAAGATACACAGAATTCTGTTTCTGTCGCATTTGATTAACATTGTCTTTACAGGTTATTGGATATCACTGTTGTCACTTGTTTACCAATAGTTTCAGAAAAATGGTTACCATAGCAACCGGTCACCATACACAGCCAGAAAAATGGTGTTGTTCAACACCAAAAAGAAGGGGTTGAGCTCAACACCAATAAATGGTGTTCAATTTGCACCGACACCATATATCTCCAACACCCTTTATTGGTGTTGGCCAACACCATTAATTGGCGTTGAGCCAGTATTAGCACTTGTCATTGAACACATAAATATGATGTCGAACCATTTTCAACACCATTGCAACACCATTATTTAGTGTTCGCATTGGTCAACACCGTTTCTCAACACCACTTTATGGTGTTGACCGGCCCGCAACACCAAAAAGGGTGTTGGGCCAACACCATTTTTCTGACTGTGTATACAGCAAGCAGTCACCAAACTCTTTTATTTCCAGAACTTTAATAGTTAAAATGTTTTTTTTAATGAATAAGAAACGCATAGATCTTTGTTTCCGCATATTCCGTAATTAAGATTTCATGACCTGCACAATTTTCAAAATAAAGCCTTTGGTAACTGGTTGCTATGGTAACCGTATTTCTGAAAATATTTGAAATTTTTCCTAAACAAAATCGTATAGTTTGTATAATTGTCATTATTAGACGTTTAAAGGTGAGTAGACTTCTAGCTCTGTGAATATGCCAGTAAGCATTTAGCTCATTATCCGGAGTTGACAAAATACCATTTGCAAAAATTCTCTGCACATCAGATTTATATTTCAGACTCCAATATCTCAGTAACCGTTTGGAATAGCCACATGCGGTAAACGGTATCTTACTCCGAATTGTGACCTTAGACCGTTCGGTTCCCTTTTAACCCTATCTGGCCTGGGCTTTTTGGGACCTGTCCAGGCCTGGGTGTGGGAGGTGGGCGAAATGGCCCCCCTAATTATTTTTCTTACCCCTTGAGCTAGGGGGCTGAAACTTATCACACTATACCCTTGGGTGAAGCTCTACTAGAAAATGTAAAAAAAAATCCAAGATGGCCACTTTCATGACGTCACAGTGACGTCATTTTCAAAAACGGCATTTTTTGGTCGATTTTTCGGTCAGATTTTCCGAAATTTTTATTTTTGCAATTTCTCCGCAAAAACTGCAAGATAAATTAGTAAATATTAATGTAATGTGAAATAAAATAGTTTTTGCCCACTTTTCAATGCGGAAAAGTAGAAATTTTGAACAAATATGACAAAAACATCACTTTTCTGGGACCCCACGTGGCCGCCATCTTGGATTTACCCATGATCCTCTGCTCGGGGGTTATGCAAATAGGCTCAAAATGACCCCAATACGATAAACTATAAAGTCACGGAGTGTCAGCTCTCCATTTTTGTCGTTCCGGAGATAGCGCAGAAAGTTTGGTATGGGGGGGCCATAATCACCTCCCCCCCCCCCGGCCAGGTAGGGTTAAGGTTACTGTATCGGGTCGAAGCTTCAACATCTCGATTTTTTTGTCTTATACCAGAGTACACTGTCAAACCTACAAGTTGGGGGAATAAGAAATTATGAAAATTAGTGCATTGTAGTAAAAAAAAACATGACTTTTTAAAACTCAAGCCATTCGTGATGCAGTAGGTACTGATTGGTTTTTGGCCGTTTTCTCCGTTTATTTTTTTGCCAAAAAGTGTTTTTTCCCCGTTCTAATTTCTCTCTTGTTATTTCATGTACAAACATGAAATTTGCACGCAATATTCCAGTCATGTAGATCTTCAAAAAGGTTGACTCAAATTTGATAAGTTCGACCCTGTTCATGAATTATTTATGATTTAGTGGAGAGGAATCGAGTTTTTGTAGATTTTTTTCAATCTTTCAACTTTGCACGACGATAAAATAACTTCTAGGCCCTAACGAAAAAACTGAGGTAACATATTTTTATTCAAATGGTAAAGTTCATTATTGCAAAAAAGCAAGTTTGTTTGATGAAAACTGAGAGATTTATTAGCACGTGATTTTGAGGACTATACTTTTCTAAATGACATAATTTATCTTTAAATAAATCGATTCTTGTAATAAAATCGAAAAAGTTATTTATTCATCTAAATTCCTAGAATCAAGGGCTTTCAGAAAATGTATAGTTTGTATGGAAACAAAAAAGCACTGCCCCGTAATTAAGCAAAATTGTGATACGTACACGAATGCAACTGGGACCCGATACATTAACCTTAAGGCATTTGTGATGGCTATCCTTCCTATCTCAACTTGATTAGTCTTTTTCTCCATCGCTCTGATTCTATACAATATTCTCATGAATGTCATACCCATGACGAAGTTGTGTGAGATGGCAATAAACTTTAATAATAAACAGCTTATAAAGTTTAGTCCGGCATGCAGCCCGTACAAATTATTTATAATTATGATTTCTATTGAATGTATTGATTTTAGGCTATTTCTACTAAATGAAATCAATAGTACCGGTATTATAATATATATCTTGTATGGGCTGCATGTCGGACTAATAAAACTTTCTAACATCTAAAATATTTTGGAGAATTATCAAGATTCAAAATAGGTTTACTCAAATCCCCCAGAGACATTACAAAGACCTTTTGCAGCAATAAGGTAAAACAGAATTTTCCAGTCTTTATACTGTAGAAGGTCCCATTATTCAGATCACACAGAGGATTGCATGGTCTTGCCTCGAAAAACTATTTCCAAGCCAATATGCAAATATTCTTCCAAAGCTTATGGAATTAATGGGAGAGGCTGAAAAACTGATATCACTGTACAGTGAATTCCTGTCACCTGTAGAAACTATCGATCCCGATTATTATGCACATTTTCCCCAGTTCCAAAGAAGAGACTGCAGAAATTACACCTCGAGTATACACAGCCAGAAAAAACGGTGATGGCCCATCACCCTTTAATGGTGATCAGACCTGGTTATCACCATAATAAGGTGATGAGTTAGGGCCATCACATTGAATGGTGACGGATATCACCTTTGAAGAGTGATGATTTTGCCTCTCACTCTTAAAAGGTGATGACCTAAATTTACAATCATCGCTCATCACTCTTCAGTGTTTATGGCCATCATGTTTAAAGGTGACCATAAAAAGGGTGATGGCTCGAAATCTTCACCTTTTCGGGTGATAGTTATCACCTTTTTTTCTGGCTGTGTATATTGTTCATGGCAACCTTTGAACAGCCATGTTCCCTAAATAGACTGCACTTGGGTGCATTGCTCTGGTTTACCATGTTTACTGGACTATCATACGCCTGGAACAAAGCATATTTAACTAAATAATATGTTTTGGAGAATTCAAATCCACATATTCTCTATTATCAATTAACAATTGGAAGCTACATAATTTAGTTGAGCTTAAATCTATGGGAATTTGTTGCTGTCTTGTCATGGACGAAAAAATGTTTGAAAATACATTCCCATATTGCTCCAGTATTTGGAGTTCACTGTTGTATCTTTGCTAAATTTTGTCATATTTTGAGAGCCTAAGTGGATGCCTTCACAAAGAGACAAGGGAACCTAACGATTTCTGTAGCAGTCAACATTAGCGGCGCAAAATTGAGAAAGAAAAATCTGTATTCTGTCTGTTGAATATTGTTTCTCTAATACTTATTTATTCGACTTTCAATTTGACAGCGAGAAAAATATAACTGCAATCGAGAATCATTGACATTTCAATTTGAGCATATAGCTTCTCTGCTGCGTTCAAGAAAGTGAACAAACACCATTTTAAAGACCAAGTGATTACAGCCAACCAGTACAGTTTGCTGGACGTCCTCTCAAAAGGTTACAGCCTTCTGTTAGACAAATCCTTAAAACTCTACAAAAGGCAACCGGCCAAAAGACAAAGGGCAATGAAGCACAATCAGAATTGATTTTAAACAATCCGAATGAGACATTGAATGCTTTAGCACACCTGTCAATTTCTAATTGCTCGATACATGCAGTATGACCATACAGGTAAAAATGGTTAGCCTCGGGCGTCAATGCGTGACACAGTCTGACTAAAAGATGACCTATATTTCGGTTCGCTTCACCGTAATAAAGGGTTAATTACAAGTTTAACTTCTGTCCAATGGAACTTTTGGGACATGGATCCACGAACTCGGTTCACGTTTCAATTTTTGCGGTCTGCATTAGTAAAGAATGTACTACATTGGTCAATATTTCGTTAAAAATGTATTGTTTATTTCAGTGTGAATGAGGGGCTGATGTCTGATTTAAAGCTTTTGTTCCGGCATCCATCCTTACAACTTCACCTTGACAAAAATTTCTTTCCACTTATAGCAGTAATACTAGAATATATTTGCACGAAATTTCTCGCCCACGTCAAAGTTAATTTAATTAAAACCATGCAAAACAGCCAAACACCAGAGATATGATGGATAATTCTCAAAATTTAGAAAATCTGTTTTCTTCAATTCCCCATAGACATTACATACAACAGCATATTGCACTCTTGATAGCAAACACACTTGAACTGTTTTAATAGAATTGCGGAGCGTTTGTGCTCATGGTGCTTGTGGTGGAATAATGTTTAACAACAGACAGGGTTGCAAAGTCTTGCAGGCTAAAGCATACACCCAAGTTAATATGCAAATATTTTTCAAAAGCTGAAAGAATGAACTGGGAAACACTGGAGGAATCAATAGCCTGGGCTTGTAAATGCAGGTCACCTGTAGAATCCAGATCCCAAATGTTATGCAAATACTGAAAGCCTCAAACAAAAGTTTCTGCTAGACAAGATTGTCAGAAGCAACCTGCCACTCATTTACATTTCAAAGACACGTTCCTGAATAGACGGCGGTCACTGACTTGATGCAGTGACTTTGGTTTAAATGCCTATCTGACATGTATAACGAATATTCAACCCCAAAATGCTTTTGGAGAATTCAAAAAAACACATTTTAAAAATATTTTCTATTATACTACAAAGGTTAAATAATTTGATTAGCTAATATATACGTGTATCAAAATGTGTTGCATTTTTATATCTCCTCGACATGGGCGAATCATTTCTTGGAGATATGTTCCAATATAGCTGTGCACATGGGAGCTCGAGCTTGTATCGTTCTTATATTTTGAGTGCCTAAATGGATGCCAGCACAAAGGCCTGTTCAGGTGAATGTGCCATTTGAAGTCCGACAACAAGTCTCCCCCATGCCGGGGTTTCACGGTTCACAATAGTGAGTGTGAATATGTATTTGCACTTTCATTATGTGTATCAGATTGACTACGACCAGGCATAACAAAAATAGTCACACATCGGAACAGTAAGTCTCAACAAAATTTGCCGCTGAAAATTATAACAGCTTGTATACGAAGTAGCCAATAAATACTTACTGACACAGCCGTCGTTTTGCCTCGCACCAGCCAATGTGTACTCGTCTTATTCCCAGCCAATCGGATATTCTCTAGTTTGTAAATCTGGCCAATGAGAAATGTTTTCTAATCAGAAGCCCGAACGAAACTCGAATGCAGTTGACAAAGTTTGCCATTCTCATTGAATTAAGTTTATATTCCTACTATATTGGAGAAAGAAAAACAGCACGGCGTTACTGGGATTTAATGTCGACTGAAAGACATGTCTTGAAATTTAACGAAAGTCCAGATGTGAGTACTAAATTGTTTTAATACTGTCAGCCCGCAAATTAATCAGACGGTCTCTTAATTAATTAACGACAACTTCGAATACCACCTAACAGGAATCCATTTGGAAGGACGGAAGTTGTAAAACAGTGTTATTTTATCGTATCTCGGATATATGTTACGTCATCCAATTATCTATTTCACTGGAATGCCGCAGTGTTGCCCTATTACAAAATATAGACTCCAAGAGTGTCAGTTAAATATTTATTGCCAAGAAGTTGACCGAAAAAAATGTGTGCAAACTGAGTGAGAATTTTCGGCGATTAACCGTGTTCAACATTTGTTGAACTTTTCAGCGTTTCAACTCATTAAAACTATTTCATTGTTATATATTCTTAAACATTAAATGATTATCTTTCTATACTGGTATGAAGTTTATCTACCTGTGCAGCAGTCGTATAATAAAAAAAAAACAACTGGAAAACAACCTGTTAATAATTAACCTCTCATAGATATTTCACGTACAAAACGTTTATTCCGTATTTTCAAATCTACAGGCCAATCTTTCAGCCAATCGTAAACGTATATATTTTTATGATACCGCTGTTTCACAGACCCTTGAAAGTTTATATCATCTTCATCACTTTTGCTTTCCAATGATATAAATTATACCAGAATCATGGAACTATACTCGAGATACCATAAATAAACCAACACCGTTTTACAATTTCCGGTCATTCCCATCATCCAGTATACAGCCCTGCATTATGGAGAATGATCATTCCAAATGGTTCTCGGTCATTAGACATTTTAGAGGGGATAATACCTCAAATATAATTTGAACTTTTGTTACAGAGTACCTTGAAAAATGTGGAATAATTGAAAAAAATAATTGGAATATTTTCTTCAAATGATATTTTATTCAAAACATACATGTACAAACATGTACAAATTAAATTATCATGCCTTTATAGTTAATATCCTAAACAGAACTCTTTCTCTTTATTTGTACAGCCACTGCCATTGGAGTGATATGAGCCGGTTTCCCCAGCACTGGATATTATATGATGAAGATGATCTCACTTATCTTGTACAGACCACTTGCCTACCAAAATAACTCCCTTTTTTATTTGGAAATGTAAGTATCATATGCATGTAATTCATTAATGCTTCATCGTGTTATTGTCAATTACAGCACTTTTTCTTTTACTCTTCAATATAATAAACACCTGTTATATTACTGTTACAGTTGGGATGATTAATTCAAGGATTAATGAGTAATCATGTTTGAAAATTAGTGTACATGGACATGGGCATTCCCATCTTCTGTTTCTCTTAAAGGGGTTAATTTTGATTCATTAATATTCATGAGGTTGTTTGAAGACGCCCCAACAACAAAATTTCACTTCCTCTTATGTCCTTTTTTGTTTTTCACTTTTGTAGGTAATTCACTTTCCGCACTCCAATAACCAACTGTTGAGCAGTTCTTGAAACCTTCCAATCTGTGTTTTATGCCGCTCGGATTATCCGTCTGCTTGAACCATTGACAGTCCAATTCGGTAAGTTCAAACCACTATTTTACACCCTTCTGTTGAACCAGAGACCCTATAATAAATTTATTATAGGGTCTCTGGTTGAACCTATATATCATTCTTGCTACCTTGTTTACAACACTTCCAGCCAGGTCTATCATCTGTGAAGAGTTTCAATGGGATAGTTTAATTATTTGGGGCAGTATTACAAATTTATGAAGAAACTCTAAATTCTGGAAATTATTTTCCAGGTATTATCTTAATACACCTGACAATTTTGTTAATGCTTTGAGACGCCCGTGTGACATTGTTGTTGTTGTAAACAAGTTGGTGTAACATTCGAACAGTTCCATTAACTTGAGACACAAATCACAGCACGCTGAAACATTACATACATATAATTCAGGTTACCCATGCAATCATCATAATATGCAAAAACTATCAAATGAATGAAAAAGATGCTTAAAGTGAACGTAAACCATCAAGTAAAGTTTCCATCAAATGAAAGACCATTGCAAACAGTGAGGGAAAATATTTATTGTAATTTTTGACGATTTTATTACACAGAGTAAATTGCAAATAAAGTATGGTATTCGATGGTGGTCTGTTGCAATCATATTTAGGTCCAGTGACGTCACACTGCCTTAATACATATATTTCAAACTGTGTATGCAATTTCCAATGCTTGATTCAAGCTTAAGGTGTGTATACTTTGAGTTTCAACACAGACTCACGGTTCCAATGTGCATGTTTCACCAAAATCGGGACGATGGTAACTCGTAAGGGTCAAGTCAATTTGAATCTTGCATTTAATTTCGCTGATTTTGGTGAAACATGCACATTGGAACAGTGAGTCTGTGTTGAAACTCAAAGTATACACACCTTAAGCCTGAATCAAGCATTGGAAAGTGGATACACAGTTTGAAATATATGTATTAATGCAGTGTGACGTCACTGGACCTAAATATGATTGCAGCAGACCACCATAGAATACCATGCTTTACTTGCAGTTTACTCTGTGTAATAAAATCGTATAAAATTAAAATAAATATTTTCCCACACTGTTCGCAATGGTCTTTCATTTGATGGAAACTTTACTTGAGGGTTAACGATCACTGGCTGAATTTAGACTCATTAATATTCATGAGCTTGTTTCATGACATCCCATCAACAAATTGATGACCTCCAATATTTCACTTCCTCTTATGACTTTTTTGTTTTCACTTTTGTAGGTATTTCACTTTCCTCACTCCAATAACCAACTGTTGAGTAGTTCTTGACACGTTCCAATCTGTGTGTTATGCCGCTCGGATTATCCGTCTTCTGAAATCATTGACAGTCCTATTCGGTAAGTTCAAACCACTATTTTACACCCTTCTGTTGAACCAGAGAACCTATATCATTCTTGCTACCTTGTTTACAACACTTCCAGCCAGGTCTAAGAAGAATTTCAATGGGATAGTTTAATTATTTGGGGCAGTATTACAAATTTCTGAAGAGACTCTAAATTCTGGAAATTATTTTCCAGGTATTATCTTAATGGCTGGTACAGTGATCAAACCCTCGTGCTCTGTCGTGCTTAACATGAGTGTGGGAAAATATTTATTTTATTTTATTTACGATTTTATTACACAGGGTAAACTGCAGTTAAAGCATGGTATTCTATGCTGGTCCGTTGCAATCATATCTAGGTCCAGTGACGTCACACTGCCTTAATACATATATTTCAAACTTTGTATGCACTTTCCAGTGCTTGATTCAAGCTTAAGGTGTGTATACTTTAAAGTTCAACACAGACTCACTGTTCCAATGTGCATGTTTCGCCAAAATCTGGGAGATGGTGACTCATGGGTGTCAAGTCGATTTGAATCTTGCGTTTAGTTTTCCAGATTTTGGAACATGCACATTGGAACAGTGAGTCTTGTGTTGAAACTCAAAGTATACACACATTAAGCTTGAATCAAGCACTGGAAAGTGCATACAAAGTTTGAAATATATGTATTAAGACAGTGTGACGTCACTGGACCTAACTATGATTGCAACAGACCAGCATAGAATACCATGCTTTAATTGCAGTTTACTCTTTGTAATAAAATCGTAAAAAATTAAAATAAATATTTTCCCACACTGTTTGCAATGGTCTTTCATTTGATGGAAACTTTACTTGAGGGTTTACGATCACTTTAAAGGGGTTAATTTAGATTCATTAATATTCATGAGGTTGTTTGAAAATGATGACCTGCAACATTTCACTTCCTCTTATGACCTTTTTTGTTTTTCACTTTTGTAGGTATTTCACTTTCCTTACTCCAATAACCAACTGTTGAGTAGTTCTTGAAACCTTCCAATCTGTGTTTTATGCCGCTCGCATTATCCGTCTGCTTGAACCATTGACAGTCCAAATCGGTAAGTTCAAACCACTATTTTACACCCTTCTGTTGAACCTATGTCATTCTTGCTACCTTGTCTACAACACTTACAGCCATGTCTATCATCTGTGAAGAATATCAATGGGATACATTAATTATTATTAATTAACTAATTATTTGGGGCGTTATTACAAATCTATGAAGACACTGTCTAAATTCTGGAAATTATTTTCCAAGTATTATCTTAAGGTGATCGTAAACCCTCAAATAAAGTTTCCATCAAATGAAAGACCATTGCAAACAGTGTGGGAAAATATTTATTTTATTTTTTACGATCGTATTACACAGAGAAAACTGCAATTAAAGCATGGTATTCTATGGTGGTCCGTTGCAATCATATCTAGGTCCAGTAACGTCACACTGTCTTAATACATATATTTCAAACTTTGTATGCACCTTACAGTACGTGATTCAAGCTTAAGGTGTGTATACTTTGAGTTTCAACACAGATTCACTATTCCAATGTGCATGTTTCACCAAAATCTGGGAGATGGTGACTCATAAGTGTCAAGACAATTTGGATCTTGCATTTAATTTTGCAGATTTTGGAACATGCACATTGGAACAGTGAGTCTGTGTTGAAACTCAAAGTATACATACCTTAAGCTTGAATTAAGCAATGGAAAGTGCATAAAAGTTTGAAATATATGTATTAATGCAGTGTGACGTCACTGGACCTAAATATGATTGCAGCAAACCACCATAGAATACCATGCTTTAATTGCAGTTTACTCTGTGTAATAAAATCGTATAAAATTAAAATAAATATTTTCCCACACTGTTCGCAATGGTCTTTCATTTGATGGAAACTTTACTTGAGGGTTTACGATCACTGGTTGAATTTAGATTCATTAATATTCATGAGGTTGTTTGATGACATCCCATCAACAAATTGATGACCTCCAATATTTCACTTCCTCTTATGACTTTTTTGTTTTCACTTTTGTAGGTATTTCACTTTCCTCACTCCAATAACCAACTGTTGAGTAGTTCTTGACACCTTCCAATCTATGTTTTATGCCGCTCGGATTATCCGTCTGCTGAAACCATTGACAGTCCTATTCGGTAAGTTCAAACCACTATTTTACACCCTTCTGTTGAACCAGAGACCCTATAATAAATTTATTATAGGGTCTCTGGTTGAACCTATATCATTCTTGCTACCTTGTTTACAACACTTCCAGTCAGGTCTAAGAAGAATTTCAATGGGATAGTTTAATTATTTGGGGCAGTATTACAAATTTCTGAAGAGACTCTAAATTCTGGAAATTATTTTCCAGGTATTATCTTAATACACCTGGCAATTTTGTTAAAGTGATCGTAAACCCTCAAGTAAAGTTTCCATCAAATGAAAGACCATTGCAAGCAGTGTGGGAAAATATTTATTTTATTTTATTTACGATTTTATTACACAGGGTAAACTGCAATTAAAGCATGGTATTCTATGCTGGTCCGTTGCAATCATATCTAGGTCCAGTGACGTCACACTGCCTTAATACATATATTTCAAACTTTGTATGCACTTTCCAGTGCTTGATTCAAGCTTAAGGTGTGTATACTTTAAATTTCAACACAGACTCACTGTTCCAATGTGCATGTTTCGCCAAAATCTGGGAGATGGTGACTCATGGGTGTCAAGTCAATTTGAATCTTGCGTTTAGTTTTCCAGATTTTGGAACATGCACATTGGAACAGTGAGTCTTGTGTTGAAACTCAAAGTATACACACATTAAGCTTGAATCAAGCACTGGAAAGTGCATACAAAGTTTGAAATATATGTATTAAGGCAGTGTGACTGGACCTAACTATGATTGCAACAGACCAGCATAGAATACCATGCTTTAATTGCAGTTTACTCTTTGTAATAAAATCGTAAAAAATTAAAATAAATATTTTCCCACACTGTTTGCAATGGTCTTTCATTTGATGGAAACTTTACTTGAGGGTTTACGATCACTTTAAAGGGGTTAATTTAGATTCATTAATATTCATGAGTTTGTTTGAAAATGATGACCTGCAACATTTCACTTCCTCTTATGACCTTTTTTGTTCTTCACTTTTGTAGGTAATTCACTTTCCTTACTCCAATAACCAACTGTTGAGTAGTTCTTGAAACCTTCCAATCTGTGTTTTATTGCGCTCGGATTATCCGTCTGCTTGAACCATTGACAGTCCAAATCGGTAAGTTCAAACCACTATTTTACACCCTTCTGTTGAACCTATATCATTCTTGCTACCTTGCCTACAACACTTACAGCCATGTCTATCATCTGTGAAGAATATCAATGGGATACATTAATTATTATTAATTAATTAATTATTTGGGGCGTTATTACAAATCTATGAAGACACTGTCTAAATTCTGGAAATTATTTTCCAAGTATTATCTTAAGGTGATCGTAAACCCTGAAATAAAGTTTCCATCAAATGAAAGACCATTGCAAACAGTGTGGGAAAATATTTATTTTATTTTTTACGATCTTATTACACAGAGTAAACTGCAATTAAAGCATGGTATTCTATGGTGGTCCGTTGCAATCATATCTAGGTCCAGTGACGTCGCACTGTCTTAATACATATATTTCAAACTTTGTATGCACCTTACAGTGCGTGATTCAAGCTTAAGGTGTGTATACTTTGAGTTTCAACACAGATTCACTATTCCAGTGTGCATTTTTCACCAAAATCTGGGAGATGGTGACTCATGAGTGTCAAGTCAATTTGGATCTTGCATTTAATTTTCCAGATTTTGGAACATGCACATTGGAACAGTGAGTCTGTGTTGAAACTCAAAGTATACATACCTTAAGCTTGAATCAAGCACTGGAAAGTGCATAAAAGTTTGAAATATATGTATTAAGGCAGTGTGACGTCACTGGACCTAAATCCTAAATATGATTGCAACAGACCACCATAGAATACCAGGCTTTAATTGCAGTTTACTCTGTGTAATAAAATCGTAAAAAAATAAATTAAATATTTTCCCACACTGTTCGCAATGGTCTTTCATTTGATGGAAACTTTACTTGAGTGTTTACGATCACTGGTTGAATTTAGATTCATTAATATTCATGAGGTTGTTTGATGACATCCCATCAACAAATTGATGACCCCCAATATTTCACTTCCTCTTATGACTTTTTTGTTTTCACTTTTGTAGGTATTTCACTTTCCTCACTCCAATAACCAACTGTTGAGTAGTTCTTGACACCTTCCAATCTGTGTTTTATGCCGCTCGGATTATCCGTCTTCTGAAACCATTGCCAATCCTATTCGGTAAGTTCAAACCACTATTTTACACCCTTCTGTTGAACCAGAGACCCTATAATAAATTTATTATAGGGTCTCTGGTTGAACCTATATCATTCTTGCTACCTTGTTTACAACACTTCCAGCCAGGTCTCTAAATTCTGGAAATTATTTTCCAGGTATTATCTTAATACACCTGGTAATTTTGTTAAAGTGATCGTAAACCCTCAAGTAAAGTTTCCATCAAATGAAAGACCATTGCAAGCAGTGTGGGAAAATATTTATTTTATTGTATTTACGATTTTATTACACAGGGTAAACTGCAATTAAAGCATGGTATTCTATGCTGGTCCGTTGCAATCATATCTAGGTCCAGCGACGTCACACTGCCTTAATACATATATTTCAAACTTTGTATGCACTTTCCAGTGCTTGATTCAAGCTTAAGGTGTGTATACTTTAAATTTCAACACTCACTGTTCCAATGTGCATGTTTCGCCAAAATCTGGGAGATGGTGACTCACGGGTGTCAAGTCCATTTGAATCTTGCGTTTAGTTTTCCAGATTTTGGAACATGCACATTGGAACAGTGAGTCTTGTGTTGAAACTCAAAGTATACACACATTAAGCTTGAATCAAGCACTGCAAAGTGCATACAAAGTTTGAAATATATGTATTAAGGCAGTGTGACGTCACTGGACCTAACTATGATTGCAACAGACCACCATACAACACCATGCTTTAATTGCAGTTTACTCTTTGTAATAAAATCGTAAAAAATTAAAATAAATATTTTCCCACACTGTTTGCAATGGTCTTTCATTTGATGGAAACTTTACTTGAGGGTTTACGATCACTTTAAAGGGGTTAATTTAGATTCATTAATATTCATGAGGTTGTTTGAAAATGATGACCTGCAACATTTCACTTCCTGTTATGACCTTTTTTGTTTTTCACTTTTGTAGGTATTTCACTTTCCTCACTCCAATAACCAACTGTGGAGTAGTTCTTGAAACCTTCCAATCTGTGTTTTATGCCGCTCGGATTATCCGTCTGCTTGAACCATTGACAGTCCAAATCGGTAAGTTCAAACTACTATTTTACACCCTTCTGTTGAACCTATATCATTCTTGCTACCTTGTCTACAGCACTTACAGCCATGTCTATCATCTGTGAAGAAAATCAATGGGATACATTAATTATTATTAATTAACTAATTATTTGGGGCGTTATTACAAATCTATGAAGACACTGTCTAAATTCTGGAAATTATTTTCCAAGTATTATCTTAAGGTGATCGTAAACCCTGAAATAAAGTTTCCATCAAATGAAAGACCATTGCAAACAGTGTGGGAAAATATTTATTTTATTTTTTACGATCTTATTACACAGAGTAAACTGCAATTAAAGCATGGTATTCTATGGTGGTCCGTTGCAATCATATCTAGGTCCAGTGACGTCACACTGTCTTAATACATATATTTCTAACTTTGTATGCACCTTACAGTGCGTGATTCAAGCTTAAGGTGTGTATACTTTGAGTTTCAACACAGATTCACTATTCCAGTGTGCATGTTTCACCAAAATCTGGGAGACGGTGACTCATGAGTGTCAAGTCAATTTGGATCTTGCATTTAACTTTCCAGATTTTGGAACATGCACATTGGAACAGTGAGTCTGTTGAAACTCAAAGTATACATACCTTAAGCTTGAATCAAGCACTTCCAGTGCATAAAAGTTTGAAATATATGTATTAAGGCAGTGTGACGTCACTGAACCTAAATCCTAAATATGATTGCAACAGACCACCATAGAATACCATACTTTAATTGCAGTTTACTCTGTGTAATAAAATCGTAAAATAATAAATTAAACATTTTCCCACACTGTTCGCAATGGTCTTTCATTTGATGGAAACTTTACTTGAGGGTTTACGATCACTGGTTGAATTTAGATTCATTAATATTCATCAGGTTGTTTGAAGACATCCTATCAACAAATTGACGCCCTCCAATATTTCACTTCCTCTTATGACTTTTTTGTTTTCACTTTTGTAGGTATTTCACTTTCCTCACTCCAATAACCAACTGTTGAGTAGTTCTTGACACCTTCCAATCTGTGTTTTATGCCGCTCGGATTATCCGTCTGCTGAAACCATTGACAGTCCTATTCGGTAAGTTCAAACCATTATTTTACACCCTTCTGTTGAACCTGTATCATTCTTGCTACCTTGTTTACAACACTTACAGCCATGTCTCTCATCTGTGAAGGATTTCAATGGGATACATTAATTATTATTAATTAATTAATTATTTGGGGCATTATTACAAATTTATGAAGACACTGTCTAAATTCTGGAAATTATTTTCCAGGTATTATCTTAATACACCTGACAATTTTGTTAATGCTTTGAGACGCCGGTGTGACATTGTTGTTGTTGTAAACAAGTTGGTGTAACCTTTGAACAGTCCCATTAAATTGATCGTAAACCCTCAAGTAAAGTTTCCATCAAATGAAAGACGATTGCAAACAGTGTGGGAAAATATTTATTGTAATTTTTTACGATTTTATTACACAGAGTAAACTGCAAATAAAGCATGGTATTCTATGGTGGTCTGTTGCAATCATATCTAGGTCCAGTGACGTCACACTGCCTTAATACATATATTTCAAACTGTGTATCCACTTTCCAATGCTCGATTCAAGCTTAAGGTATGTATACTTTGAGTTTCAACACAGACTCACGGTTCCAATGTGCATGTTTGACCAAAATCTGGGAGATGGTAACTCATAAGTGTCAAGTCAATTTGCATATTCACTTTAATTTCCCCGATTTTGGTGAAACATGCACATTGGAACAGTGAGTGTGTTGAAACTCAAAGTATACATACCTTAAGCTTGAATCGCGCATTGGAAAGTGGATACACAGTTTCAAATATATGTATTAAGGCAGTGTGACGTCACTGGACCTACATATGATTGCAACAGACCACCATAGAATACCAGGCTTTATTTGCAGTTTACTCTGTGTAATAAAATCGTAAAAATTACAATAAATATTTCCCCACACTGTTTGCAATGCTCTTTCATTTGATGGAAACTTTACTTGAGGATTTACGATCGCTTTAACTTGAGACACAAATCACAGCACGCTGAAACATTACACACATATAATTCAGGTTACCCATGCAGTAATCATAATATGCCAAAACTATCAAATGAAGGAAAAAGATGCTTGAAACTTTGAATTTGGATTTCTGAGCTACCAAAAATGCGGTAGTTCAGTTTGTGGTTATTGGCAAAATAACCAGTTTTGATAAAACTATGTACATGGTAAATATTTCTGCTGTTGAACTCAATACCTTGGAAAGTATTTCAAACAGATGATTACTATAGCTCATATCTGTTTGTAAAACACATTTGGAGATATTCTTCAGAATAATGAGATTTTGTGGATCACGAGTCAATTCAAAATGGTGGCAATATGGGTCAGACTAACAAGTTTGACGTTTTATTTCTAATTTTCCTCCTGTTAATGTGCACAAAATTATTGTATGTCACATGAACTAATTATTCCTTAATTTATTATGCTGCTTTTACGGAGAAAATGACATAAATAAAAATAAATGTGATCGGAGAAAATGTATTTTTATAATTTTATGTCACTGTGACTTTATCAAACTTGCCATCTTGGAATGAGTACATTTTCTAGTAGAGTTTGATTCCATGCTATATTCTAGTAAGTTTCAGCTCTCTGGTCCAAGGCGTAAGATAATATCAGCGAAATAGTGTACAAAAAAAATTCAAATGGGCCGCCATATGGATTGATTATTTGTCTAATTTAAGGCATATTAATCATGCCCAAAGGACATGTTTGTCAAACTGATCTTTGTCTAATCATAGTTTAATGTTATAAGCCCATTTTGAGAGCATGCAGAATTTTGGCACACTTTTGAGAAGCACAAACCACAAATTGGTTGAAATTGAAAAGATGTTGAGGAAAATTGTGGAAATTTCTCATGTCATATTATGTTTGGCTCATTTTAGTATCATTGTCATAATCCTCAGGGCAAAGCGTAATGGTAGAATTCAAAATGGCGGCCATATGGGGGAATTTGCAACATGCGTTTGTCCATACTTTTGTCAGAGTCAATGCAATTTCAGAAGCTCAGATTAGATATTTGTCAAAATTCAGCTTATTGGCTGATGTTCTAGCATTTTTTTTAGACTAATCTTTAGCCAAAACGTTATGGTCAAATTCAAAATGGTGGTCATACGGTGTCATCTGAAACTTTTTTTCTATATCTTTTATTCAATTCAATGTATTTTTAAAAGCATAAAGAACATACTTGTCAAATTGAGCTATTTTTCACCATAGTTTTATGTGATAGCTCATTTTAATCCAATTCGCGGCATTTTTAGTACAGTGCATAATGGTTAAATTCAAAATGGCGACCATATAGAGTCAACTAAAACTCGCGTTTTTCATGTTTTGTCTAATTTAAGTCATTTTGAGAAGCCCAAACTACAAACTTGTCACAACTGTCGTAATACTCCTTATAGCGCTCATTTTCAGATCATTCACATAATCCTAGGTCCAAAACATGATGGTGAAATTCAAACCGGTGGCCATTTGGGGGCATCTGCAACAAGCGCCTTTTCATATCTTCTGTCTGCTCCAAGGCATTTTCGGAAACATATACATATGCATGTACATATTTATCAAAACAAAGCAGATTCTTATCGTAGCCTAATTTTCTAAGCTTATTTTGACACTATTTGAATAATCTTTAGCAAGGAGCATGATTGCTAATTTCAAAATGGCGACCATATGAACTTGTGTTTTTGATAAGTTTTCTCTACTTCAAGTCATTTTGAGAAGCCCAAAATTGATCCAATGCAGTGCATAGAATGCGAATGGTCATTTTAAGGACATAGGCAACTATTAATATTATTAATTCGAGGCATTTATCAGCCTTAAATATGTCAAAACTTATCTAAAAGACATCACTTTACGGTCATTTTGAGACATAATATTCAGCTCAGAACATTTAAAATGGCAGCCACGTGTGGGTTATCTGAAACATTTGTTTTTATTATGTTTTAATCAAGGCATTTATATTGACTCAAACGTGTTTATTTGTCAGAATCAATCTTTCACTCGTTATTATTGTTATTTTTGACGCTCATTTCAAGGCCATTTACGTAATCCACAGCACAGAGTGTCATGGTTAAATCCAAAATGGCGGTGAAATGTAGGCAGATATGGTCGCCATTTTGAATTTATTGATAGTTTGCATCTGTTCAAGGAACGTTTTACGGAAGAGCTAAACACAAAACCTAAGTGAAGTCAATGAAATTAACTAAAGCATGGTTTCTACAGTCCTGTTCGTTGACCTAGAAAAATACCGTGTAACAGTGTACAAAAGACAACATTAATATCACATGGCCGCCATTTTAAATTTCCACAAGATAATGTTTTTAATGTTAACACTTTTCCAAGAGCGTCTTTATGCTGTTTTTTTTTATAACAAAGAACATACTAATATACTAATAAAAAGAAATACAGTAATATCAATATAGAAATGCTTCCTTGTCATGTTTTCCGAACCAGATTCATTAAATTGGCTTTGATGTCGTCATGGAGATATGGAGAGTCCGCATTGCTACTTCGCACTTTACTTCTCCGACACACACTTACACTTATGGTGTTCTGATGAAATTTTTTTAAATCGCGCTTTGTTTTAAGGTGGCTCCATGGTTTAGATGCAAAGTAATGCCATTTTTCTCATATTTTTTTGTCTGTATAGCCCAGGAAGTCCATCCTATATCAGAAAATGATATAAAAACAACAAAGAGTTTGCCATTCGACGTCATGACGTCACAAGGGATGCTCAGTAAACGCAGCATGTCACAGTATCTCATTCTATCCATTCGCGCACAAGAGTACGATTACAAGGGAGGTAATTGCAATGCGCAAAAAGGTGCGCAGAATAGCCATTCTTGTTACCACGGAGGCACCTTAACAATGTATGTATGCCACAATGTATGACGTTGCTTGGCACGATACTGTATGCTATCTTTCACTTACAGGAGAGAGTTTGAGAATAAAGTTTGCACCCAACTACATCACCCAAACACGCTTACACAAACGATATTCATTATGCCTTCTTGTTCTTTTTCTACTTTTCAGAATATCACTTATATAAAGATAGCGAATGATCTGCACAGTTTAGAATCCATCTTTTGGACATGCTTACAATTGGAGCAACACTGCAATGATTTGCGTGGTACAACTACGAAACTAGTTTCAATATTTGAATAATTATTGTTAACAACTGTTGAATCCCAAATACCAACATGTTTGTTTCTTGTCAAATATTAAATTCCATTTGGAACCGATGGCCCATATTTATATACAAACTTTTATACATTAAGGTTGAGTGTTCTGTAAATGTCCACGACTTGGGTTAATCCTGTGCAGATACATTCATACAATTACAATGCATATTAAACCTATCTGGCCGACTTTCCACCGCAGATCCAGAACAAAGAGTACAAGAGAGCTGAAACTTTATGACTTTTCCTCGAATCTTACTGGCATCATTTTGAGACAATTTGCATATTCCTAGGCTCAAAGGATCATGTGAAAATTTCAAGATGGCTGCTACGAGGTGTCTGTCCTCAGACAATCATGTTTTCGATCTTTTCTGACATTTTTTCGCATTTCTTTTGTTTGAAATGACATAAATTTTGCCAAAACTAATTATTCTTTACCGTGTTTTTGATAGAAAATATCGAAAAAAGCTAAAAAAAAATGCGAAAAATGTCTTCCAAAAATATTGTGGAAAATTTCAGCCCTCTTACCTACTCCCCCAACACACCCCGATGGGAATGACCCCACAAAGCCCAGGCTAGGTGGGATTAATGTTGAACATACATGCGCCAGTCTCAGATAATAACAATGGATCGATGAATGTATTGCAAGTTTATGTCAAAGTTTGCCGCTCTGATAGAAAATGTACGTTAAACCCGGTGCTGAAATCTGGAAGCCATATTAGTGCGTATTCGAATGCATCACATTCACGTCGTTGTTTAAGTGACACTTGCCAAGGAGACTACATGGACCACAACCATTATCTGGTTTAAACTTGATTTGGTAACATTTTACCATCACGTCTACATTGGTTATTTGAGACTGGGCCATGTACATTATTGCAGAATCGTGCACTGAGAACAAAATTGTGTTGACGCAGTTTTAGCACCAGAATTGTGTTGAAAACGTTCCATCCGATCTTATGCTGATATATGAAGTTCAACACAAAACCATGTTGAGTGTTGGTGCTCTTTTATCACAAAACTGTGTTGACTCAATTTTTTTTCTCAGTGTATGTTGTACTAGAAAACAGTTGGAAATCGAACATCAGTTACCCACAATACAGACGCTTGTATAGCTTAGTACTCATCTTCCACTGGGAACATGCGTGGAATTTGACGCATGAAGATTATCATATACTCTAGTGACATCAAAATTATTTCCATTTGATCAAGACTGATTGTAAATTATTACCTCGAATTCATACTTGAGCTTTATAATCAATTACAGATTCACAATTTATATATTTAAATATGCATTTGAATATGAAGATCCAATATAATATAATCTCACCTCTTATAATTCATTAGATTGAAATTTATTTTGGAGCGATTGGAAATACTTTCGATCAATTAGAATGGAAACAATAACAATTCACTGGTAAAGCGTGCGTCAATCTTATTCTACTTTAATTTTCTATCGATCAATTCAAAAATATTGATTAGAAATGGAAATGGCTGCTATGAAATGCCTGGAAACTGATGTTACGATTTCGATGCTGGTGTGATCGGGTAAAGGTAAACCGGACAAATTTTAGACAAATTTTAGACAAATTTTAGTATAAGATATATCCAGCCGGAAACACACAGCCATGCAGCAGACCCAGGTACGTGGTACTAAACCGTTACTAACCACACTCCCCCGGATACCTTACGGTGACAACGCAAGGGGGTGGCATTCCCTCCACTTGTTGGAGCAAACACAACATCGCAATACTAATCGTTAACCTTATCATTATCTGTTGACTTAATTAGCTCTTCCTGGATAACTTTTCTTCTCTCTGAACCTCAAAAGCTTCATCCACTAATAATTTCATCTCTCATCTCTGACAACATCATCTCTCATCTCTTATTTCCAACCTCATCTCTCATTTCTGATAATTTCATCTCTCCTCTCTACTTACTTCATCTCTCCTCTCTCATCCCCCATCTTTGATCACTTATCTGTCATCTCTGATAACTTCATCTCTCATCGCTGACAACTTCATCTCTCATCTCTGATAACTCATCTCTAGTAACTTCATGCTTCATCACTGAATATTTCATCTCCTATCTCTAGTAACTTAATGCCTCATCACTGATAACTCCATCTCTCCATCTCTGATAACGCCATCTCTCCATCTCTGATAACTCCATCTCTCCATCTCTGATAGCTCCATCTCTCCATCTCTGACAGCTCCATCTCTCCATCTATGACAGCTCCATCTCTCCATCTCTGATAACTCCATCTCTCCATCTCTGATAGCTCCATCTCTCCATCTCTGATAGCTCCATCTCTCCATCTCTGATAGCTCCATCTCTCCATCTCTGATAACTCCATCTCTCCATCTCTGATAACTCCATCTCTCCATCTCTGATAACTCCATCTCTCCATCTCTGATAACTCCATCTCTCCATCTCTGATAACTCCATCTCTCCATCTCTGATAACTCCATCTCTCCATCTCTGATAACTCCATCTCTCCATCTCTGGTAACTCCATCTCCCCATCTCTGATAGCTCCATCTCTCCATCTCTGATAGCTCCATCTCTCCATCTCTGATAACTCCATCTCTGATAACTCCATCTCTGATCTCTCCATCACTGATAACTCCATCTCTCCATCTCTGATAACTCCATCTCTCCATCTCTGGTAACTCCATCTCCCCATCTCTGATAGCTCCATCTCTCCATCTCTGATAGCTCCATGTCTCCATCTCTGATAACTCCATCTCTCCATCTCTAGTAACTCCATCTCCCCATCTCTGATAGCTCCATCTCTCCGTCTCTGACAGCTCCATCTCTCCATCTCTGATAGCTCCATTTCTCCATCTCTGATAACTCCATCTCTGATAACTCCATCTCTGATCTCTCCATCTCTGATAACTCCATCTCTCCATCTCTGATAACTCCATCTCTCCATCTCTGATAACTCCATCTCTCCATCTCTGATAACTCCATCTCTACATCTCTGATAACTCCATCTCTACATCTCTGATAACTCCATCCCACATCTCTGATAACTCCATCCCACATCTCTGATAACTCTCTCCATCATCTCTGATAACTCTCTCCATCATCTCTGATAACTCTCTCCATCATCTCTGATAACTCTCTCCATCATCTCTGATAACTCTCATCCCTCATCTCTGATAACTCCATCCCTCATCTCTGGTAACTCTCATCCCACATCTCTGATAACTCTCATCCCTCATCTCTGATAACTCTCATCCCTCATCTCTGATAACTCCATCCCTCATCTCTGGTAACTCTCATCCCTCATCTCTGATAACTCTCATCCCTCATCTCGGATAACTCCATCCCTCATCTCGGATAACTCCATCCCTCATCTCGGATAACTCCATCCCTCATCTCGGATAACTCTCATCCCTCATCTCTGATAACTCTCATCCCTCATCTCTGATAACTCTCATCCCTCATCTCTGATAACTCTCATCCCTCATCTCTGGTAACTCCATCCCTCATCTCTGATAACTCCCTCCCTCATCTCGGATAACTCCCTCCCTCATCTCGGATAACTCCCTCCCTCATCTCGGATAACTCCCTCCCTCATCTCGGATAACTCCATCCCTCATCTCGGATAACTCCATCCCTCATCTCGGATAACTCCCTCCCTCATCTCGGATAACTCCCTCCCTCATCTCGGATAACTCCCTCCCTCATCTCGGATAACTCCATCCCTCATCTCGGATAACTTCATCCCACATCTCGGATAACTCCATCCCTCATCTCTGATAACTCTCATCCCACATCTCTGATAACTCTCATCCCACATCTCTGATAACTCTCATCCCACATCTCTGATAACTCCATCCCTCATCTCTGATAACTCTCATCCCACATCTCGGATAACTCTCATCCCTCATCTCGGATAACTCCATCCCACATCTCGGATAACTCCATCCCACATCTCTGATAACTCCATCCCACATCTCTGATAACTCCATCCCTCATCTCTGATAACTCCATCCCTCATCTCTGATAACTCCATCCAACATCTCGGATAACTCCATCCCACATCTCGGATAACTCATCCCACATCTCTGATAACTCTCGTCCCACATCACCTTCATCTCTCATCTCTGCTAACCTTCATCTCTCGTCTCTGATAACCTTCATCTCTCATCAAAGATGAGAAATAAAGTAATCAGATATGAAGTTGTCATAGATGAAAGATGAAGTCATCAGCGATATGGGATGAAGTTATCAGAGATGAGAGATGAAGTAGTCAGAAAGGAGAGATGAATTTATCAGGGATGAGCGATGAAGTTATCACAGATGAGAGATGAAGTTATCAAAGATGAGTGATGAAAGTTATCAGAGATAAGAGATGAAAGTTATCAGAAATGAGAGATGAAAATTATCAGAAATGAGAGATGAATGTTATCAGAGATGAGAGATGAAAGTTATCAAGGATGAGAGATGGAGTTATCAGACATGAGGGATGGAGTTATCAGAGATGAGAGATGAAGCTAACAGAGTTGAGGGATGGAGTTATCAGAGATGAGGAATGAAGTTAGCAGAGATGAGGAATGAAGTTAGCAGAGATGAGGAATGAAGTTAGCAGAGATGAGAGGTGAAGTTATCAGACATGAGGGATGAATTTATCAGAGATGGGCGATGAAGTTATCAGAGATGGGCGATGAAGTAATCAGAGATGAGAGATACAGTTATCAAAGATAATAGATGAAGTTATCAGTGATGAGGGATGGAGTTATCAGAGATGAGGGATGAAGTAATCAGAGGTGAGAGATGCAGTTATCAAAGATAAGAGATGAAGTTACCAGAGATGAGGGATGGAGTTATCAGAGATGACAGATGAAGGTATGAGATGAGAAATGCAGTTATCAGAGATGAGGGATGAAGTTATCAGAGATGAGGGCTGAAGTTATCAGAGGAAAGCTAAAGTTATCAGGGATGAGAGTTGAAGTTATCAGGGATGAGAGTTGAAGTTACCAGAGATGAACAATGGAGTTATCAGAGGTGAGGGATGGAGTTACCAGAGGTGAGAGATGGAGTTATCAGAGACGAGCGATGGAATTATCGGAGATGGGAGATGAAGTTATCAGGGATGAGAGATGGAGTTATCAGACATAAATCATGGAGTTATCAGGGATGAGGGATGGAGTTATCAGAGATGAGGGATGGAGTTATCGGAGATGAGGGATGGAGTTATCAGAGATGAGGGATGGAGGTATCAGAGATGAGGGATGGAGTTATCAGCGATGAGGGATGGAGTTATCAGCGATGAGAGATGGAGTTATCAGAGATGAGGGATGGAGCTATCGGAGATGAGGGATGGAGTTATCAGCGACGAGGGATGGAGTTATCAGCGACGAGGGATGGAGTTATCAGAGATGAGGGATGTAGTTATCGAAGATGGGAGATGCAGGGATGAGATGAGGTTATCGGAGATGAGAGATGAAGTTTCCAGAGATGAAGTTAACAGACATGGGGATGAAGTTATCGGAAAAGAGAGATGAAGTTATCAGAGATGAGAGATGAAGATATCAGAGATGAGGGATGAAGTTATAAGAGATGAGGGATGAAGTTATCAGAGATGAGAGATGAAGTTATCAGAGATGAGAGATGAAGTTATCAGAGATGAGGGATGA
>JAVTVY010004352.1:0-38751 GCA_036873755.1 Hanleya hanleyi
AATATCCGGACTCGGCAAGGCTTCTTTGATTCCGTCAAATGCCTTCTGACAGTCTTCCGTCCATCTGAATGGCTGGTTCTTCTTTGTTAACTCAGTAAGGGGTTGAACCATAAGGGAGAAATTACGCACAAAACGTCTATAGTAATTTCCCATCCCTAATATGGCTCGTACTTCTGTCACGTTCTTAGGAACAGGCCAATTCAGAATTTTCGACACATTTTCGGGGTTCGGTAAAATGCCGTGTTCGGAAATGACGTGACCCAGAAACGTTACTTCTTTCTTCAAAAGGTGGCACTTCACAGGTTTTAAACCACTAAGAGCTAATTCCATGACACGTTGGAAGCAAGCTGGTGAATTTGAGAGCCCGAATGGCATGGTCGTGTACTCGAACAGACCAAATTTCGTGCAGAACGCGGTCTTAGGAATGTCTTCTTTCCGTATTGGCACCTGATTATATGCCGAAGTGAGGTCGAGAGTGGAAAACCATCTCGAGCCTTCTAAAGCATCTAAACAGTCCTGAGTACGTGGTAAGGGGAACGCATCTTTACGAGTTACCGAATTCACCAGGCGATAATCAACGCATGGTCTGCCTGACCCACATTTTTTCTTCACTAACACTATCGGAGAAGCCCATGGAGAAGTTGAAGGTCTCACACTTCCTTGCTTCACTAACTTCTCAAGTGCTTTCCGATCTTCACCCGCAAATGCTAGAGGCAGTCGTCTGGGTGGCTGCTTAATCGGTTTAGCATCTCCAGTGTCAATAACATGCTCAGTGAGATGTGTTAGTCCCAAATCCGTATCATCTTTAGAAAACACATCTTGAAACTCCGTCAAGATCTTTCCCATAACCTCAGATTCGTCTGACTTCAGGCCCTTCATCGTCTCATTGTAAAGCTCAGTAAGATAGGGCGGAATACAGAATGAGTCCGCTCTCTCATTATCGCTGGTATTCACACCCTTAGTCATCTGTCGGGTTACCTCAGGCTTTGCAACATATTCACGGGACATCGAAAGTCTTCGAATACAGTTATAGTCATCTCCGGGCGTCTCATCTTCGATATCAACTAGCACTTGGATATCGGAATTCGATACACTCTCAGCATACCCCACACAGGTATCCTGATTTATCGACTTTGCCTCGGAGAAAGGATTCAACAAACGTACTTTCACAGTGACATTATTACCAACGTCAACAACACTGGAGCACAAAACAAGATTGGTCTTCTCGGCAAAATGGGGAAATGGTTCTATAACCATATCTCCATCATCATCATTCTCGCTTCTGTCAATAAGGACATCTATGACAGCTTCACTCATTCCCGGAATGATGTAATGATCTGCAGCACGCACTTTCCTCACCCTAGGTGGAGGAATCTGCTCTAATGGAATTTCAACATTATCCAAGATCATGTATCCTTCACTCAGTAAGAGATCGGCCGCACCACCCGACCTCTTCTGCAGAATATCGGTCCCCAATAGCACGTCATCTTCGATATCGGCTACAGCAAGTTCTTCGTCTAATCGAAGTGACCCTAAAAACATCTCGAAAATGCCCATACCCTTATGATCAAGACTTCTACCGTTTGCACAAACAAACGTTTTAGACCCAGCATCATTTAGTTTGGGATGTCTGTCCTGTGGTATTTTCGAGAAAACACCATCGGAAACTATAGTCTTCATCGCTCCAGTGTCTACTGTATATGTCACATTTACACCCTGTAATGTGCCCTTAACATAAACACCTTCAGACTTCGGCCTTTGTCGTCTCAATGTCTCATGACCAGTGATTTGATCATACGGATTCGTCATTTTCATAGATGTCACATCAGTTAGGCCTTCATCTCGCGGGACCGACTCCCGGCCTAATGGACCGGCCCCTGGCAGTTTGGTGAAACAGACTTCTCACCAGTGGTATGCCCAGGCACTACAGAAACTGGCTCATATCTTCGATTCATCTGAGCTCTAGGTACGAATGGTTTCGCGGAAACCTGTAATTGACCAGACAACTGGTACATACAGTCGCGAATAAAATGGTCACCCCCACATCGGTAACATCCAGTGAAAGCTGCATGGTTACGAGTCATCCCTGTACCTTGACCAGACACATTCAAGGGCTTTGACATGGTTTGACGTGGAAAATTCCGTCTTGGTGGTCCACTACCACTGGAATTCTCCAATTTTCCCATACGCTGATCCAGAGATCCCATCAGCTGACTCATCTCTTGCCTGAACTTTTGTATCTCAGTCACGCATTTGCTCACGTCAGCAGGTTTCGTCATATTTTCCTTCAGGGAATCATCAGATTTTGATTTAGTCATGACGTCCTTAGATCTATCACCCTTAGATCTAGTCTGTATACTGGACCGTACACTGTCATCAGGTATATCCATGCAATCGTCATCTCCGCATTTCACCTTGCGGGCCGTTTTACGGCTTCTTGGATTACTTCCACCACTCTCTTGAGAACATCTATGTTTAGCCTCCATAAAACGTACTACTTCAACAACGGCGTCATCAATCGTTTCCGGTTCTTTAATGTATTCCACCTGGAATCGTGCCTTCTCATCGGTTAGACCATCAAGAAACCGTCTCAGTAAGTCCTCACATCGTGTTTCTCGATCACGATTCGAATGCCCTTTATCATAAAGCCGTTTTAACTCGGAGGCATAATCCTCAACAGATTCACCCGACTTCTGATTACGATTACTAAATTTAGCACCGTAAGCCTTTGAAGTTTCCACTTTACGGAATCTATGATCAAGTTCGTCTACTAACTGACTAAAATCAGCTCTAACATCTCTAGACAACTGACCATACACAAATTCGCCAGCTTTACCCTGTAATCTAGGGAGTAACTCATCTAATTTCTCCCTAGTTGACCAGTTTCTAAGACGAGCAACATCAATGAACCGATTATACCAAACTTCCCATCTTTCCTGCCCAGTAAATGGAGGAAGTCTGGCATAATGGTGTCCACTGCGAGCCCTTGTGCTACTTCTCACACTTAAACGGCTAGATTCATCACCGGTCTCATCATCAGAACTGCCATCGTCATGACGATCAGAACCCCTCGGAGTAGATCTGATAGGATGGGGATCAGAAGCTTGATCTCTTCTAGCACCCTTGTGTGCAGTTAACCCTTTAACTTGTTGAACGACGTCACCCATAACACTACTCAGTGCCCAAGTAAAGGCTTTCATTACCCCACGCATAGCTTCGGTTACTGCTTCAGCAACTTCTTTTCTTACATCAGACACGTACACATCATGCTTAGAAGTAATGCCTTCTGAGTAATCTGCGGGTGGCCCCTCTAACGGAGTATCCATCTCCAATAATTTCGCACCATTTAGATCATCTTCCTCAGTAGCGTCTACGTCACTAGCACTCATATTGTCTTCTAGTAAGGTTTTCTCGTGCCGTCTTACAGCAGTACGTCTACCTCGGCGTAGCATTTTGACATTCACGTTTTCCATCTTGTCCAAGATGGGTATATACATATAACATCAGCAATATCAGATTGTCTCAATAAATTCATCCACATCAAGTGATGAGTCAAAGCTAGGCAATGAGTTCGTCTCTCTGGATTCTCCGATTCTCATTAACGGTGAATCCCACTTCTGACACCAGAAAATGTAACGATCACACACTCTGGCCACCATATAATGTAATTGAAATACCCTATAGTGATGCTCAGAACATGTACCGGTCAGGACGGCGGTTAATTATACACTTCTCGAACATCTCGGTACTTCTTGGTACATCTCGGTACTTCACAGTACGATACTTCGATATAACGTCTAGGATTCTGACACCACAGATATAGAGAGATATCTGAACTCATAGGATAGGACAGGTTGAACTTAAACTGCATAGATGAAGTTAACACCGTGTTCAAGTCTCAACATAATAAAGGTATGGTTTTATTCGCCATAGAAAACACAAGATGTATATTGTATAACATGACGTGGTGTGATGAAACGTGACGCAAACACTCGCATTAAACTGATCACGTAACCTCTGTGTGTACATGTAATATATAACACATGAACTCTCATTCACCAAACGCTATATAGACGATCTTCTCGCTGTGGATAATCGCTATATAAATGACGCAGTGAAGGATATATATCCACCTTCACTGGATTTGAAGGAAACTACAGATAGCCCTACAGGCACATCTTATTTAGATCTCTACCTCTATAAAAATGAAGCGGGCATTCTCTCGTCGACTTTATGACAAAAGAGATGATTACAATTTCGACATCGTAAACTATCCCTTTCTGGATAGTAATATTCCAGTGGGACCTGCATATGGCGTATACATATCTCGCTTAGTAGCATTTGCTAGATCCTGTGTTAAATGTGATGATTTTAATCAACGTCACAAAACATTGTTGCAGAAACTTATAAAACAGGGCTATTCCACCAAGCGCCTCCACTCAAAGTTCCTCAAATTTGGCGATACATATCGCATGCTGATAGCAAAATACGAACGTAGCGTGCAAGATCTATGGCGCTACGTTTCGTAACATGTGTCTAATTCCGCTTAACCCGGGGCTAGGGGCCGTATGAGCCCATGTACTTCAAGATCCTCATGGTACTCATATGAACAGTCACAATCAAAGCGTGACTGAGGTATATCATTTTTAGATGACGACTCTATAACGAATATTATGGATTAAGAATACTGATCAGCGATACGGATTTGATATTTTGGAACATCATGATGTCTTGCCGGCATCATTGAAAACTGTTGACCGCTTCTCTCTTGCAGGAAACAAGCCTATGTTTATGTATACTTTTGTCTTTTGAATTTGGTGCTAATACTGTTATATGGAAATGGAATAGGTCTTTGGATTATGGACGCGGATATTCTCTAATGGACGACGGCTGGATTATGAATGACGGACTAGACGCTTGTAATGGGTAGTTATGGGTGGTTACAGGTCACTCATCATCTCTATATACATACACTTCAGAATCACACTTCAGTGTAAATAACCTGTAACAGCATACAGGTGTTTTGGGTTTATCACTGTAATATACCCCGTAACTGCTTACGGGTATTACGGGTTTGTTATGGGTATACTTCCTCACTTGGTTTGCTTGTAACACAGGTACAACATCAGAGTAATACCCCGTATCTTCTTACGGGTATTACGGGTTATAGACTTGTTATGGGTTTTTATGGGTTCTGGGTTTATTCATCTATAAGCACTCAAAACATCAGTTGCACACATCCGTACCACCCCGTAACTTCTTACGGGTATTACGGGTTAGGATTATTCATCTCTAATAGTCATCATAGGACAGATACATCTGTAACACCCCGTAACTCTTACAGATTTCTTATGGGTGTTACCGGTTACGGGTTTCTTACGGGTTATGGGTTTCTTACGGGTTATGGGTTTTTATGGCTCATCTCTAAAATGTATGGGACATCAATTTGATGGGGTAAGGCTTCTTTATTTGTCACTCAGTGCCATATCATCAGTGTAAGAACCCATATTGTACCTTATTGGCAGGTCTTCTCAGTGAGAAAGCTTAAAGCAATCTGTCATCAGTGAGAGAGCCAAAGGCTATCTGTCATCAGTGAGAAAGCCAAAGGCTATCTGCTCTCAAGTCGTCTTGTCATCGTATTTATACTCTCCCGCTCGTGCGGTCATTCGGTACAACTCCACCTATCGGGAACTTTCCCAACTACCAAAACACTGTACAGCCACCCATAAGAGTTCACTCTACGGCTTATTAAACACTTCACAGTCAAGAATTCCAAGAGAATAAATAACTATTATGCCTCTGAGAATAATCAGATCGTTAGTTATCACTAACAGCGACAATAAATAGTTATAGCAAGATACGAATCTGTCTAGATGTGTCATCATGAAACAACATGGCGGACATCGTCCAGAACTTGTCAGCAAAGATGCATAAAAACGGCTATAACTCCATAAAAAAATTATGTCATCACCTGTCAGCAAATGCTAATGATCTGTACCAAACACTGATACAATCCATCGAGAAAACAGCTGTTAAAATTACTCTGAATTTATCAGGTGAGCGTTTTACAGGCATAAACGAAAATTAGGCCATCGATAACACATTTACATGTTATGCTTCTGTACTGGAAAAACGATCTCAATACAACTATCAATAGAACAAAACTGTACAGCATAGGCTGGTCGTCTCAATATCCACCTTCACTGGATTTGAAGGAATCTACAGATAGCCCTAACGGCACATCATATTTAGACCTGTATCTCTATAAAAACAAAGCGGGCCTTCCCTCGCGTCGACTTTATGACAAAAGAGATGATTACAATTTCGACATCGTATACTATCATTTCCGGACAGCAATATTACAGTGGGACCTGCATATGGCGTATACATATCTCGCCTAGTAGCATTTGCTAGATCATCAGTTAAATTTGACGATGTTAATCAACGTCACAAAACATTATTGCAGAATCTTATAAAATAGGCTATGCCACCGAGTGACTCCATTCAAAGTTTCTCAAATTTGGCGAAACATATCGCATGCTGATATCAACATACGAGCGTAGCGTGCAAGAGCTTTGGCGTTACGTTTCGTAACTTGTATATAATTCTGCTTAGCTCAACATACTCATGGTGTTCATATGAACAGTCACAATCACAATCGTGACTGAGAGAATCACAATCGTGACTGAGAGAATCACAATCGTGACTGAGAGAATCACAATCGTGACTGAGAGAATCACAATCGTGACTGAGAGAATCACAATCGTGACTGAGAGAATCACAATCGTGACTGAGAGAATCACAATCGTGACTGAGGAATCACAATCGTGACTGAGAGAATCACAATCGTGACTGAGAGAATCACAATCCAGCTGAGAGAATCACAATCGTGACTAGAGAGAATCACAATCGTGACTGAAGGTCACAATCGTGACTGAGAGAATCACAATCGTGACTGAGAGAATCATCACAATCGTGACTGAGAGAATCACAATCGTGACTGAGAGAGTCACAATCGTGACTAGAGAGAATCACAATCGTGACTGAGAGAATCACAATCGTGACTGAGAGAATCACAATCGTGACTGAGAGAATCACAATCGTGACTGAGAGAATCACAATCGTGACTGAGAGAATCACAATCGTGACTGAGAGAATCACAATCGTGACTGAGAGACGTCATACATTTGAAACGTCTTTATAATGAATATAATATGGATTAAGAATACTGATCAGCGATGCGGTTTTTGGAACATCATGATGCCCTGCCGGCATCATCGAAAACTGTTGACCGCTTCTCTCTAGCAGGAACTAGCCTATTTTTATGTATGCTATGATTTACTTTTTTTTTAATTTGGTGCTAATGCTGTTATATGAATTTGGTCTTTGGATTATGGACGCTGAAATTCTGTAATGGGCGAGGGCTGAATATTTGAATGACGGACTAGACGCTTATATTTTAAACAAGTTATCTGCTTACGTACGCAAACTGTGTACTTTTTTGTACACAGTCTGTCCTAAAAATTATCAGGCACAGTCGTGTGTACAATACATGTATGTCCACATTAATGTGTACTTTAATACACATAAAATTGTGCACAAGATATACACACCGGTGAGTACAAAATCTACACACGAATGTTTATACGTAAATGTGTGCAATATATGATACGAATTATATCCCCCTACGACTGCAATTGAACAGTTCTGGGAAGAAACCGTATTGAAATGAATAAATATGGCTACGTTGACCTATTAAGCGTCCTTTCCATCATATATGGCTCTTCGATCAGAATCCATTGTATTGTATACAGCGTGGATCAGCATGGATAAAGGACAGTTGCCCTTGGTCATGATTTAAAACGTCGTATAAAATTCAAGGCTGAACCCTAACATCTAAAATCGGTCAGGAAGATTTCAGGATGTCTTCTCGATATCATAGAAAATATAAGATTGAATCTTATATAGATCTGTTCAAATGCGTATTGCACCTCTTCATGGCCTATAGAGCTTGCCACGATGCTGTCATTCGCATATCTGTAAACTCTATGATGGGAAGCCAACCACTGAGAGAGAACACACTGTAAATTGTGGTTGTTACAATTTAAGTGAATTATATTCCTTGTTCCATTTAGTGTGTGAAGACGGTTACTATGGGCACAACTGCTCCTCCAGATGTCACTGCCCGAACAAGCTAACATTTTGCGATAAGATATCTGGAAATTGCTCTGACGAAGGTACGTCACTTTTCTCTGTCAGCCAGATTTGTAGGTATGCTATCGTGGAAGAGTCTTACGATTTATAAAGCATAAACAGCAAGGATTGGATGTATCTGACCTTGGACTAGATTGTTGTGGAGCTAGCTGTTTTGAATATACGTCAACATGTACGCGAACACAGTGTCCTTACGCGAAAAAGAGATAGCGCATATTATTTTTATATAGGAAAGGTTTAAATTATTACACGATCGTCTCGGCTCAGTGTCTTCAACATAGGTTGACATGAGTCTGATTTTATGTTAATACAAATGTCTAACTGGGAGAGTGGACAGGGGAGTACCCGCTTGCAGATATGGACGACCCAGAACCAGTAAATTTAAATTTCTATTTACCAGTATGTGTTAGCGGTAAATACGGTCAACAGTGTTCTGCGACCTGTGGTCACTGCTTAGGAGGAAGAATGTGTGATAAGTTCACTGGATACTGTCCAATGGTTTCTGGGCTCAGATGTTCACCTGGCTATAGGGGATTACTGTGCAAACAAGGTGAGTCATTGAATTGAGGTATGATTATGCCATTGAAACACATTGTAATCCCACGAGACTTCCATCTACGAGAAGAGGTCCTAAATTAAATGGTAGCGATCCTTCCAAACTTGGAGTGAGTAGGCACGTAATGGCATCTTCGAACTCAAAGGCTATCCGACAAATTTGGTCAATAACAATAGAACCTTAGCATTGGTGAAATGATAAGAATGTATTAAGATAACTCAGAATACACAATTAATGCAGGCTCACAAATTATTTCAGCAAGTGCCTGCAATGACCTTTGCGGTGTAAAGTAGATTTGGGCCAGGCACACATGAGCACAAGTCGATAAAAGTATTTTCGATATGCTCACGCTTTCATGTTTGGGTTCTGGAGAACATTCGAGTGTTTATTACTTGCAAATTGAAAAGAATTAATTGCGCAAGTGTAAGTCGTCCTCCTGTAAACGAAATGAGGAGAGAAAAATGCCATAATATCATTACTAATATTTGTGATGTTTTCGTCACGTCGCCATGTCGGCCTATATGATATCACACCACAATATGATGTTTTTCGTCACGTAGCCATATCGGCCGATATGATATCACACCACAATCTGATGTTTTCGTCACGTCGCCGTATCGGCCTATATCATATCACACCCCCGTGTGATGTTTTTCGTCAAGCCGCCATGTCGGCCTATAGGATATAACACCACCATCTGATGTTTTCCGTCACGTCGCCATGTCGGCCTATATGATATCACACCACCATCTGATGTTTTTCACGTCGCCATGTCGGCTAATATGATATCACACGACCATGTGATCTTTTTCGTCACGTCGCCATGTCGGCTATTATGATATCACACCACCATGTGATGTTTTTCGTCACGTCGCCATGTCGGCCTATATGATATCACACCACCACGTGATGTGTATCGTCACGTCGCCATGTCGGCCTATATGATATCACTCCTCCACGTGATGTTTTTCGTCACGTCATGCGAAAAGGCCAACGTGTTGAGTCCCTGTCTGATACCGCTTTAAACTTAGAATCTATTCATATTTTATGTATCAAAATAATTGTATGCATCTCAGAAATATTTTCAGGTGAAAACATTGAACTTTCGAAAAATAAAATGACTAACTGATCTGCATTCAGCAGCAACAACGCCGAAATGTGGGTTGATTTTCGACAAAATACACCAACTTCTCCTGAAAGCTGAAGTACCGGTATGCACTACGCAAATGATATGTTTACATTCACTATGATTCTATCAAGAGACTCCTCGAGCTGCCGAAAAAGTGGAAATCGTATGACCAATATCAGCTCGATTTTTGTATCTCAAAAAATGGCATTTTCAATTTTACAATGAAGTTCTGGTGAAATTCCACTCTGTGCCGCTACAACACAGATGTTGTTTGTACGAAACTATGTACACCTACCTTATAGGACAGAAAAGTATTCTCTGAACTATCTCTTATGCGAATAAAGCAGGAAATTCTGAATAGTTTGGTGTGTCTGGTATCAAAATTCGTTAAAATCTCGTCGAAATACCGAGTATTCCTACAGACACCATATCATGGATTTTCACCAATCAGCAGTACTCATTTAGAAATGGCATCATCATAACCTGTAATCTTCCAAAGAAACGTACCGGCATCTAATTAAAGAGAATAATCCATGAATAAAAGTAAATTAGCAGCCTGTATTATACATGTTTCAGACAATTCTACATATATTATGATGTTACCACACAAGCCATTTTATTATGACGTCACACCATAATAGTGTATTGCAACGCTATAAGTGTCATGGTGTCATTTACATTGATGGCGTCACAAGAGAATACTGCCAAAGTACCATAAGCTATCACTATTTTTTTTTTTCAAAATTCATTTATTCTGATTTTCTATGAACATTCATGCTGAATTTATATCAATACAATCTCAAAAAGGCATTTTCAATTTTACAATAAGGCTCTGGGGTGGGGAGGGGTGGAGATTCCACTCTGCGACCTCTACAACATTGGGATTCTGGCTCCTGTTTTGTAGGAAACTTTGTACACCAACCTTATTATTGGGTAATATAGCAAGTTAACTTCATTCCTTTTTTTGTCATTCGTAAGCCAATTCATGTTCGGCCTGTCCGTGGTCTTCATCGCTAACAGCAAATAAATGGAAGAGTTAGTGTTTCTGTTTCTTAGTATGAGTAAATGCGGAAGTTAAGCGGAATGGCATTCCTCTCACTCACATATGATAGACAACAGTAAATAATTAAGTTAAATAATAAATTAAGCAGCTAGTAAAAAATATGTAGGCCCCTAGTGAGGCAATGCGGATCGATCAGCGAACAGTTTGCCGAATTCATATTGTTTTATGGCCATAGAATTATGATGGGCTTTATCATATCATATGTCATGTCAGGAGTTCATATGATATCATGCAGATAGTCAAGATATTTTCACTTTCTTGACCAATTGCGCCTGTTCCCAACATGCCCAACTTCAGTGCATTTCATCGGCAATCATCGCCTTCTTTGTGAAACCATGGTCTTATCAAAGTTTATCTCTTGTACATACGTCTGGCCATTTCACGTATACTAGGTGCTAACAAGACCGTTCATTTCCCGAATATTTCCCTTTTCTTTTGTGATGCTTTCCTTCATATTTGAAACTTACAAACTCACCAATTTCTGTCTGGTTGGCGCACGGGGGCATTTATGTGGCAAACATTCCTTCGCTGTTAAAACTGAAAGCATAGTTTGGGTACATGTGGGGTGGAGTTGTGGTACAAGGTGAGGCCCTGTAACTCATGGACTAGGTGTGTGACAAGCCAGATGTCCAAACTATCAGTTTTAGATTTGTAAGTTTATTATCGAAATAAGAATAAGGGTTTACAGACCGAAAACGCGGGTTATCCAGACAATACGTTTCAAAGGCGTACATGCGATTGTCACAGCTCAAAACCTTAGCCCCAATTAAGCCTTTGTACATTGCTTATTTGCCGTTTTCTTGTATAGAGTTGAATTTCTTGGAATAAGTTTCATCCTGCAAATTTTCCTAGTTTTCTTTGTTGATAAACCTGATCTTTAATTCAATAATTTCGATCACGTGGACTATTTGGTCAACGACGCAAACCATGTTAATCGTACATCGTTCGATTCGACCACTAGTAAGTTTTAATGACGCCGAAATTCTTTGTGAGTGACAGCTGAATGTTGAATGTAGGATTGAGGCTGATACCCACTTATTGACCACTGACGACGTCGAATGCGAGGATGATTCTTATTTGCGACTTCCACGTCCTAAATAAGAAAATATACGTTTTCTGACACGTTTTCTGGTCAGCGTTGAAAATAACAGCCCTGTGAAAATTTTATTCACATCAGCAAAGAGTATTGCAAAAACTGATTCGGCCAGGCTACGGTATGCTTTTTGATATACATACAGCAGATTTATTGAAAGTTATGAGCATTCTAAACAGTTTACAATCATTCCTACACAAGTTTGGGAAATCGGAGCTTTGGGACCGGGTATTTAGGACCAGGGATCCATTCTCTATGTTCCTTGGACTGCTATTTATTTACCACAGTGCGACAGAGGACTTGGGCAGTTTTTATTTTGTTGACAATAACTATGTCGTCTGTGAATTACCTGTGATTTTCTTCCCTAAACGTTTTATATTTTGTTTCTGTTCATTTTATATGTATAGAGTGTGAGAGCAGATACTACGGTCCAGACTGTCTTGCTGAATGCAACTGCCAGCATTGTGACCTGACGACAGGAAATTGCCCAGCAACTACAGCTACTACCATTGGGCCGGCTACTACCACTGAGTCAGCTACTACCACTGAGTCAGCAACTACACCGCCCTCAATTTCGTGTGAAGAGCTTACACCGACAGTAACAGAACTCTCATCACCAGAAACATTGTATGTAACAAAGCAAAAAATTAAACTGTACTGCGAAATGATTTTCCCACAAAATAACATGGATTTAGAAAGAGAGATGTCCTGGTTTCGGGAGAACATACAGCTGAATGAATCGGACAACAGACGCCGAATCTTGGTGGAGCCGGGAGGAATCAAGGGAGATCGACTGATAGCTTCTTTGGAAATCTTCAATGCCTCTTTATGTGACAGTGGTATTTATACTTGTCGAGGAAATCTTGGTCCTTGTGAACAACATAGAAATACCACTCTCGAATGTCCACCATACAAGATACCAGGTGAGTGTCAATATGAAAGGTTCGGTATCTGTGTCTGTAACGATTGTACAATTATATCGCATGTAAAACAGTCATCTTTAGCATTAGTGGCAGACGTTCTGAGAATTGTGGCTACAATAAGAACAAATTTTCTTGTGTGATTAACTTCTATATTTGATTGTTGTTGTTTCTGTCATTTTGCCATAGCCATATGTCGCTCATTTCCCGATGTACACAGGTACACATGTATGTCTACAATATTTTTCAACCCAAATGTTCGCTGATAGTTTTCAAATGATCGCGATTTAGTAACATAGTTACTTGATCTTGTCTGAACATTACAATGGTTTCCTTTACACGTACGGGAAGTACATGTACAGCTGCTGGTTCAAAAACGTTACACTTTTCAGTTTCCGCTCCGTTTGTGAAGTCCCTGTCCCGTATTTCTAACTAAAAATCCTCATTTCAATTATGTTGAGCAGTTGTTGCGGAAAAACATTTACTTTTTACGAACATCTTATATGAAGAATTACAGCGCCATAAACACAAAGCGACATAAACGCCCGAAATCGATAGACTGGGTCCAAAAACCGTAAGTAAATGAAGGTGGACTGGTATAATAAAGAATAAAGGAACAAGAGGTTTACTATTTCGAAATAAATAATAGTCTGGGGGCCAGGGTTAGAAAATAGGACTTTCAAGGGGCACCCCTGTCAACAAATGTTTGATGATTCGACTAACAGGTGGATACATTCGAAAGTTGGAAAATGCCTGTTGCCAGCAGCAACTCTCATTTTTGACACCGTTGGCAACATATGAATAACCCACCATGGACATGAATAATCGAGAATTCACTGTATCGAATAAAAGAATCATATAACATTCTAATTCTAAAGAATGTTCCCAATATTTGGCACAGTTGTACAATATATGTTTGTGTACATAAACATTTAATTTTTCTAAGTTTTGCATGGTTGCATATATATTGTTTTTTTTCAGCATGACTATTAACTTATTGGTGTTTGCATGCAATGGTAGCTTTACGCTCTTCTTTCCGCTTTTCTCTTAGATTCATTTATTTAGTCTATTTGTTTTTGTAAAGAGCAAACTCAGAGTTAAGTTTTGTCATACATAAACCTAATTTTATTAGGCTTGAACACGCCATCCAAATTCAAATGAGTTGTAGTATGTTTGTGTATTAAGCTGACATGTCCTCCAAGATGTGCGTGATCATAGTTCGGCAGGAGAATAAAAATGTCCTGAAAATTGCTGTAATTCACAAACATGCCCCTCAAGCTTGTAGTTGTTTTTCATTCTGGCAGAATAAGCAATGGAAAGTGGGAATTTTATATGTCATGTAGCGTGTAGTTGGTCCTATGGGGGAAGACGACTACATGCCAATTAAATCTATGTTGAACACACGTTGACACGAAGTACAGCTTAAATTACCCTCCCGAAATCACAGAAATTCATGAAACCATCCATAGGTGGCTCTAATCCTGAATAATGCCATCTATAATCGGCTCTAATACTGATTTTATGTCTATACAAATAGTGGCTACAATGTTTGCGTTGTGAGTGATGACAATGCCTCGATGGGATAAAAATTTCATCAAACGCGCTTAATGTGTGATCAGTTTTCACCTAAAGTGAGATTATTAGACATCAAACCATGGATCATGGTCAGGGGAACCAATAAATAAGGCATTTGACTGAGTAGGACTGGGCACGGAATACTACTACCCCCCCACACGTCTCGCAACTACAGAAACTAATGAAACGAGTGGAGCTTATTATGAAATATGCTTTCTAGTTTTGTCAAAGATACAAATTTATACCTGTACACATACATGGATGATGACATTTGAACAGTTCTGTAATGGAAGGTTTTTTTGTGTAAGGAAATCGCACGTTCTTGCATATTGTATGTAGTATAGTAACCTTTGTAGCGGCTAACACCGATTGACCACCTTAGAACAGTATACGTTACACAGATGCATTCACACATTCATTTCGTGTTTGTAATCCGGACTGTGTATACCTGCCTTGTAACTATATCTGCACGAAGACCCGATCAGGCATACAAGAAGAAATACTCAAAACCGTGCAAGTTTCCTAAGCGAGAGAAGAGGTCAGGGATCATACCTAATAGCCTTGATTTCAGCACCAATATAAAATAGCTTGCCTTTATGAAATATTTATTTTACTAGATGGACCACGGTTGTTTATTCGATGTCATAGTTCATTCGTAGTTTAAGAAAGGTATTTGCATCTAACTCCATTATTCCACATATCACTTTGATTCGATGTGTATAACTATGGAAATCGAACTACTGGATTGGCATGATATGATTAAAAGCTAAAGTATCGGTTATGAGAGACTGGTATTAGTTTTCACAGCGATATGATTGGGGCGGTAATTGCTTTCGCGATCAATACAAAATCTCTGCAATCATCTGATAATGGATATCAAACATAGGAGGTGGAGAGAGGTGACAAGAACTGGAGAACATCGTTTTGCAGCCAGATATGAAATATGGTCGCATCCTGGCACTAGCTATGCTGATAAATAATAATAATAATAATAATTTATCTACATAAATAATTAAGAGAGATGAAATAACATGCCACGGTGGTGGGGAAAAGTCACATGATCCCACATGTCGATATTCTGAGTTTATTCCTCCCAACTACATTTAAAGGGTCAAAAGTGATTCCTTTGATGTTCTGTATCGCAGCTACACTATTATTGTAGCTGTTCATGTGGACACCTTGAGTGGAATGACACATGGCCCCTAGCACCGGCTTTAGTTTAATTAGGTAATATCGAATAACAAATTATGTAATAGCTCTGCCAACACTGCTGATCGAAACTGAGGACTTGAGTCACCGTCAGATGTAAAAAATTGCTCATAGAAAATTGGGGAAATGGTGATGCAGTGTCAGTTCTCATTCCTAACACCAGTCTGTGAGACCTGACCTCGACCAAGCGTTTATTCCACACTGTGTTAACAGTGGGGAAATGAATATAGCTCAAATGAATATAGCTCAAAATGATTAGGTACAGAGGTTGAACCTCTATACAAAGGGCCACCGGCGGAATGTCATATTTGTGAGGAACGCTAGTGAGAGAAGGAAGAGGGTACGTTACAGCTGACCAGACATATAACGTGGCACTTTGCTTCACTTGACAATGAAATAGGTACGGGGTCCGTCTGTCATATCTCTGGTCATCATAGATGGTTGAAGACGCAACAAATTTAAAAACCCAAGTTTTCTTGAACAGGTTCGATTCTCGAATGTAGAATAGTTAACCGTTATTCACAGCATGGCAAACAGATTTTCAAAATAATTTCAGCTTGCTTATACTTGAAATCGGTAGATATAAACATCACAACATGTTTTTATAGATAATCGTATTAAATTGCATGGACAAGCGCCATATGACGATGTGAAAGCAAATCTAGTAGCATTTGCAAAACTTGATTTCAAGATTCAAAGTATAGACATGCTGAAGCTGATTTCAAGGATACACTTGTGAAGATACACGGAACGCACCGTTGGCGAAATTCAATGGTCTGAATCCTTGCTGTTCTAAACAGCCATGGCCAAACGTTCACTTTCTGGAATGTGGCTTTCTAGTAAGTAATAGAAAACAATTTACTGGCTATGCTAGGCATGTGGGGTCATATGGCTTCTTGTCAGTACGTCTTACGTCTTTTTCCACCACCTTTATACGTTGCGTTTAATTTAATTAATCTGGCTCAAACATATAGGCAGTGCAATTGTCGCAGTTAAAAGTGACGTAAAACAGCGTCAACGAATATTTGAACTGAGGTTTTCGTCTGCTATAAGCTTTTCTTATATGTTTTACCGTAGATTTTTTAATATATCCATATATATGACACCCTGCACGGAAATAATATTTCGATGTGATATCACGGCAGATATGGTCACTTCGAAAGCTTTATATTCGTTTTAGTTCTAGATGTCAAAATCCATGCCAAAGATGCATACGAAATCCCAACTTTCATTCAGTCGACGATGTGTTACGTCAATTTGGTCTATGAGCGTTGAGTATTGTTTCTCAACAACGTAATACCTAAGGACGTTCTTTGTATATAAACTCAATTACTCATTTGAATTGATCAATCAGTGATCTTAAAACAGGAAAATATTCCGTGATCATGAGCTTCTGGAGAGGGGGTACCCTGTGCTCACTTACTAGAGAGCCCTGTACTCTGCTATCCAACGCGCCTTCAAGTGGGTGAGCAGCATGAGTTTTGTGCCATGTCTACATGATGACTGTACATGGATAGTCACACATGTCCAGCTAATCATATCGTAGTTAGTTATATCGATGCTATATGACCGAAATAGCGCTGAACGCGACGTTAAACCCTAACTCAGTCACTCACTCACTCACTCACTGCTATCCAACGTTGGAAAATAACATACGGTTGGGCGCTGGGAGGCAGTCGCAGTCAAAGGAGATCGTCAAAAATATTAATTATTATAATTGTGTTATTAAGTTTAGTTAAATCTCTTTAGCCTGTTTTGCACGAAGCTGTGAATATACAGCTCATATAGTGCTGAATGACAAATCGAGACTTTGGGAATATCAACGAAAATAAACAGTACTCATTGGTACTGCTGGTTTGCTGATCGAAACTTGTATAATTCGCTACAAAATACGCAGTTTTCACAAAAAATAGATATCAAGTTTGGTGGATAGTTTCCACGCTTCTTCGTTACCGTACGAGATGAAAGCACTTGCCACTGAACGTCTCTCCAGAAGTGAATAGAATGGATTTATATAGAAACAAGAGTACATCACGGGATATCTTCCAATATTAGAGCACATGATTGGTCAATTCAAATTTTCGAAAAGAAACGTGGAATTTCATTGGCCTGCGAAGAAAATTGGGAGAAAATCCAGACAATCATAGAGTTTCTGTAAAGGTTTGTTTGATTGTACAATATTTGTACAATCGCTCTTTTCGTAACGATCATTCTAGAGATTCTTGCACATATATATTGAACACCTACATGGATGTTGACTTTTGTTGTTTATCTTGAAGGTTCTTCCAAGTGTTGTCCTTATCATAACTTGGGGAAGACAGAGGATGATAACATGCCTACAGTGCACATCGCCATCAACGTTGTTCTAGGTTGCTTGATGCTTCTCATGGCTGTTGGTCTGCCTTTACTACTCTATAAGAAATGGTGGACACTTCGTATATGGCTTAAATATAGATTCGGAAGCACTGAAGATAATGGTTTGTATATATCATGAAAATTCCGCTTATAGTCTTTCCTACCAAACATCCAAGAATATAAGTATGACGTTAGCCTGTGTATGTGTTTGCAAAGGAAACTTGCACCACAAGCTCATATAGCTGAGGGTGAGCATTTGGTGGGAGCGGCTTGTCTTATTTGGAATATGGCGGAACTATTTCCCCAGGATTGCAACCAAGAATTCAGAGTGTATGTTGAGGGGCGGGTGTGAGTGTTCCCAAGCATGCACAGTGATTATAATAAATACCCATGGATAACGTTGAATCACACGCGCACCATTCATACCAGTTCGTCCACCATTTGTGTCGTTCTGAAGATCATATCGTATTTACTTTTCAGATGGTTTCTTGTACGACGTGTATCTATCCTTTAACACAGACGATGCGGAACTCCTGCGCTTTGTGCTAAGCCAATTCAGACAATGTTTAGAGAATAAAGGATACACAGTATTTATCTTTCCACTTGATTCTCTTCCTGGTGCAAGTAAGTCTGTATACAGATCATTTAATTGGTGCTTTTATTGTGAGGTAAAAAGAGGATGAAATATTTAAATGGTACATGTTTTGATTCAATGTCTGGCGGTTTTGGAGTGGTTTAGTAGTCCATATCCACGTTAATCATTACTCCTAGAAGAATTCTAGGTGGCTGGAATGGTGAACAAAAAAGTCTAAATATCCTTATGTTAAGCTTCCCTACCCTAACCGACTTCCAAAATATGATTGTTCAATACAGTTTCATTCATGCGTCTCGACCAATGAAATATCGTCTACCGACCTTTTACGGGCGGCGTAATCGCTTTCTCCAGAATAACGATTAAAGGATTCCAGCGAAACCCAGATGAACTCTTTTTTGTCAGATTTAGCAAGTTACCAAATGATATAAGAAGTTTAGTCATGAAAAAAAAGACAGCACTCTACTTATTCGGCCGTATGAGCGCGACGCATATTTTAGACTCTACCACGTACGCGTAATATCCCGTCTCACATTGTTATCTTCCTGAATAGTTCACGTTATATCATTTATATATATTCTGTATCCTCTCTTAACCTCGCGAATAGTTCAGTAAATATGTTGTTGTTTTTTTCCCAGCACAATCCGAAAACATCGTAGAGGCAATGGAGCAGAGTCGGAGAGTGGTGATTTTGTTCAGTAACCTCTATCGCTCGAGCGAGTGGTGCAGATTCGAATTCCTCACAGCACAGAGACTCTTTATGAAAAACAGGTTGAGGATCGTGCCGATTCTTTATGGAGACAATGTCAAGGACATTTTAAAAGACAAAGACTTTTCTACAGTTTTGGGTAGTATTCCTTTTATCAAACTTACCTCGTCTACCGACGACTTACCAAAATCAGTCGAGGTTGCAATAACAATGCGCATGCCCAAACACTCTGGTAAACAGAAAAGAAGAAAGCCATATTCAGTATATCAAAATAGCTGAAAGGTGAAGATGTCGTCTACAATTCAAGCTATTTTACTCCCGCTGTTTCACTATACATGATCATCGTCAGAAAATGCTAATGCTAATTCAGTACGAGGAAAGAGGATATTTAATCACAGCTGATATTTAGCTATAACATTTCTAGGTGGTACAGGTCTGTTTTCTTGCGGATGAGCAGTGCCATTGCGAACGGGTATGATAATACCAATATCACGACATTTCCTCCTGATTTATTCACAAGTTGAACTCAAACTGTAAGAGTGCATTCTAAACATAAACTGCCATCATCAAAAAATTTGAATAAGGACAATCCCTTTGCGGATTGAATCTGGATATTTTATTACACTCAATGCTGTAATATATTTGATGACACTTAATGATGTTATTTCACAAAATCTTACACTTAAACGACTTGAATTTGTTTCAGGATTCAATGTCAACGCCTTAGGTTAAGGAATTTTGTCTACGTGTTTGAAAACGCTTTTTTTCTTAGCGTTACACTGCAAAAACAGTTGATCAATATAGCCGCGAGCTGAAATGTAGGGGGACTAGGTCAATCCAATATGGCCGCTAAACCATTCAGCGAATCAACGGTATCCAGTTACATACAGAACTTCACAGGAAGCCATGCTAGTTGTATCTTCTAACCCATTTTTTGTTATATATAATGATTTTTTTATTTTCGGGTCACAGTGGACAGTGAACTTGATCTTTGACCATGACCTAAATTTTGGTCGACTTGGTCGAGACACATCGTCTCGCCCCTAATATACTCACTCCAAGACACGAGAAAGGGACTTGGTACCGAAAGGGTTTCGCCAGCAGTTACTGACGAAGCTCAAACATCCATGAAGACCTTTTCTGTGTAGGCTATATATAGAAAAATTGTCCCGTGTATTAATAATTATAACATTGAAAAACACAATATTTTAAATCACAGACATGGAAATACTTTACGACTGATGGTTCTATCTACTGAATGTTGGTTCTGATGCTGGTATTTAGCTGCATACACCCTCACCAAGCCTGTACATTCTCTATTAACCCGTATTATCTATCATAGACATACATGTATCTTTAACACTTTAGCAAAGGAAAACACAATTTAGACGATTGCCAGCTGATGAATGTCGGATCTGACGCCCAGATCCGGAGAATTCTACATACAACTTCCGCTAACATGTGCATTCTCCATAATTAGTTTTATATTATCTATCATGGATTACAAGGAAAAACAAATCCAGGCAGTTGTGTCCTACACAGTGTTTTCTATTACTAGGGTGTGCGACATTAAGTATGTAGAAATGACTGTTCTGAAACCTTTCACCACTATGAAAATAAAAAAAAATTGCAGCTCGTATAAAAGGACATTACAACACATACAAGGGAAGTGGGAAGAGGTGCCGACATACTGACTGCGTCACATGACTTCACAGAATAGTCTTCTGGTTAACCTATTCTAAAGCACATACCAAGAATCTAACGATTCGTGATATGTGTTGTATCTCAGGTACGCTTTTATTGTACCTGTTCATGTGGCAACTTGGATGATATGACCACACGGCCCCTAGTACCGGCATAAGCGGTATTAGATACAAATCTAGAGAGCTATGATGGAAATGCTCAGACAACTCGTATACTGGTAATTGGTGAGCTGTTTCGCTGTGACAACTCGTACATTGGAGATTGATGAGCTGTATCGTCGTCAGATTTAAATGACGGCATTTAACACAAAAGACCAGTATGTAATGCCCGATGTTAGTTCGTCAAACATTTTCCTTCACTGACGTTTTCCATACGTTGCCCTGATTATGAAAGTTTGTTGAATTGTACATTGAGTAATGTATCGCGTGATTTATGTTTAAATTTATCTAGACACCTAATTCACAACTGCATGTTCCATTGTTTATCATACTAATATCTATATTATCGTCGAGTCTATTGTTCAAACTTGTCAGGCTGATTATCAGAGCCCGACACTACAATAAAATGTAAACATTTATTTTCAAATTACTACTGCATCGAAGTCATAGCGACTTCGTGAACATGTAATATTGTAATTTTTTTTATACTTTGTGATTTTCGGAAATTTTCAATCGTCTTTAGCCGGAAAATAATAAGAGCTAGGCCTCTGTATGTACTCAATCCAAAAATAGAATGTACATCCAACACTGGAGACGTTATTCTCATGTATCATACTTGGCTGGCTGATAAGAATATAGGTCATTGGTTTCTATTCAAGAAACAGTTATTTCTTGTTGATTCTATTTGGTGCATTTGCTTGAGCGGTTTCGGGGATTTTTAAAGGTTCTACCAAATACCCCTTGCACACTTTACATGAACACATACAGAGAAGCTATATAAAGAACATGTTGACGGGTTTTTTCTGTGTAAAAATTACATCAAATTGGACTTTTTCTAACACAATACAACAGATGTCGTGATAAACGTATTGAAGTCGTAACCTCTGGCTCGTGACTTGCAGGAGGTAAGTATGCATGTCATGTTTCCATTACCATCCGGGTCTCAATATCCAGTTTAACCGTCACTGACAATCAAGTTTGAAGACAGTTGCTGCTGAGATATCGACCTGTTCGGATCGGAAAAGGCAACTTTTATTTTGGAACGTAGGTATCACCGTGCTCTTCTCGAATTGGCCAAATTGGAACAGGTACAGGAGCTTTGGAAACTTCTCCAAAGATGACTCTGAGAAGCATACTTAAATATCATGATGTAACGACTTACAGTTGCAGACGCATTTCCGTCAATTGCCGCGAGATATTATTGAACAGATTTAAACGATAGTTTGAATTACGTGTACTTCGCAAGTTCAACAATGAGTCAAATCAATTCCAACTATTGTGTCAAATGAATCATTTTATCAGGAAATTGCAGTAGTAATTGCGCGTACGGGTTAGGTCGCTGGATCATATACTGCAGAACCTTAGCACCTACCGTCCCTACCTCCCCCCCATCACCGTCCCCCTCCCCATCTGTCAATATTCTCCATGCGTATTTACATCAGTGTTTTGAGGTTTTTTCTCATTTTCTTACCATCAAATGTGATCATTTTTGGCCAACTGATATCACCTTTGGGTGCCAATAAAAATGGCTGAAAACCCGTCTCCCTACTTCTAGGGTCTCGGAGCTTCTGGGGCATAGGCGGCCCCTGCACCCTCACCTAAAGTGCTGGAGTAGCTGCCCCCTTCACTTTCAAAATCGCTCCGCGAGCACTGCCAGCTACGTTATCTCTTGGGTTGCAGGAGGTGATACTGCTGAAACTCCAAGCATTATTACACTTTGCGGTGTACCGTACCCTAATGGGCCAGATATATCGCCCAGATAGAACCAAAAGCAGACCCAAATGCAAGTGGATAATCTTCATTTTCCTTTATGCACAAACATACTTAGCAACGCTAAGAACACACTTGATAATTGTTTGAACTGTTATCAGACAATACAAGATATAATTGTGATGGGATGTTGCATCATTGCTTGCGACTGTTCGTACGAATGCATACTTAATGTTACTGATGTAATGAAAGGATTCAATAAAAATGTTCAATGGTATTAACGGTACTTCATTTCACAATACAAGCGCCAGGTCCGAGAATGAAAACCTAACTTGATTTTGTAAAGACCGTTGCACCACTGAGCAGCCTTTTATCTGATATCAACAACTGCTCTCGAAAATACGACAAAAAGCAACAGTACAAGAACCTTGCTGATTAAAGAAGGTTTCCCACTTGTCTGCCACCTTGGCAGTCTTGTGGGCCCAGATAGTCCATCAGTGGAGAAAAACTTTGACATGCAGCAAGACATATTCAGTACCGCTCAGAACCAAGTAGCCTTTAGTACACCAGTAGTGCACTTGTGATGCAAGAGTTGTCCACCAGTATTGCACCTGCTATATAACTGAAATATTGCTGAACGCGACGTTAAACTTTAATACTCTCTCTCTGTGATACATTAGTACACCAGTTGTGCACCTGTAATGCAACAGTAGTAGACCCGTAGTGCACCAGTATTGCACTAGTAATGCACCTGTGATACAACAGTAGTGTACTGGAAGTGCGTCAATAGTGCACAAGTAGAGCAGCCGTAGTACACAACACATGTTCATGCTATGCAGATTCATGCATGTGGGGCGTTACCACGGTGTATGTTGGTATTCAGTTGTAGGACAACTGTAAGATAAAAGTTGCAGAAATTGCATGTAGAATTTGATAAAGTAAAAATTGTATATGCGTGCTGTGCCAGTATGGAGAATTCCTAGATTACAGCTGCCACTGATGGTCATTCTTCAATTACAAGCGTCTGGTCCGTCATTCATAATTCAGCCGTCGTCCATTAAAAAATATCCGCATCTATAATCCAAAGACCTATTCCATATTCCATATAACAGTATTAGCATCAATTTTCAAAAAGACAATCACAGTATACATAAACATAGGCTAGCTTCCTGCAAGATAGAAGCGGTCAACAGTTTTCAATAATGCCGACAAGACATCATGATGTTCCAAAAATATAAAATCCGTATCGCTGATCAGTATTCCTAATCCATAATAATCGTTGTAAAGTCATCTAGAGAAGGATGTATCTCAGTCACGCTTTGATTGTGACTGTTCATATGAGCACCACGAGGATCTTGCAGTACATGGGTTCATACGGCCCCTAGCCGTATGAACCCTGCAAGTCACTGCAATATGAACCCTTCAAGTCACTGCAGTATGACTTAGGGTTTTTTCTGTTTCAACACTGTCGTTAATGTAAATACACACAGTATTGTAACTAACATATTCTCTTTTATGCAGGAAATGTCCCTCTACAAGAATTACTCTTTTGCCTATGGTAGATTGGTATGTATCTATGAATATAATATAATACACGATCGTCAGGACCATAGTTACACGACACATGGCGGTAGCCAGGTCAACTAATATGGTGCGCCAGAACTGCACAGAACCCAAAATGTTTAGTTATAGGCGGAACTGTACCGTAGCAAAAACTAGAATGCCACATATCTTAGCATCGCCTTTTCCTCTAGACTCTACATATATCAGGCAAGGGGACATTTGGTCTACCTTATTTGATATTTTCAACAACCAGCTCTTCTTTGACGAAACAAAATGCAACATTATTATGAAGAAATCAGATGATCCGCTCTATATTGTAGATGATATAATTCTGATACATACAACCGATATGTTACCCATTAACTAGTATGCATATATATATTACCGATAGTCCGGGATGTTAGGGCATAAAAGGGACTGTTTGGTTCAGATTCTTCCAAAAGCACCAAATTTGGCCCATATGTCGCCCATACAATACCTTTTCGATTTTTGACGGGCGCTAAGGAAGTCGCCCCCTGGGGCCGCCATATTGGCGAAATTCATTATGGCCGCCACCCGGGTTAGAGGCCAATCGTATTTAAAACAACAAAATGGCTAGAATCATGAATAACACAACTTTTTAGTGGTTATCGGAGTCGGGGAATCTGATTCTGATCTTATTTCAACGATTTGAGGTCAAGGTCACCCTAAAGGTCATTTTGGGGTCAAATTCGTCATTTTTAGTGGTTTTTAGTCGAGATATACAAACTAACTCATTTTATCGATTTTCGGGGTTGAGTAACCCGAATCTGGCCATATTTTGACAATTTGAGGCAATATTGCATGTGACGTTCACGACAGAGATCACCCGAAACAGAGATCAACCGGAGGTCAATTATAGGAAACACCAAAAGGCATAGAATCACCAATAATACCATAGGGCTTTGTGGCATCGAAGAATTATATTCTGACCTTATTTTGACGATTTGAGGTCATGGTCACCTCATTTGAGAATTAAAAATCAAAGATCAACAGCTGCTACTAAAAACAATCGAAACAAGATTACTCAGGAACAAATGTTACTAAAATACTTCGGAGATGACATCTGCTGATAAAATGCTATAACTATGCCGCTACGTGCATTTAAATGTTCAAAATACAAAACAAAGACCGCTTAAGCAACAGTATACCAATGATTACTTTTACTACCTATGCCTTCTGGCTTGCGCTCTATGATGCCAGCAATAAATAATACTTGTCATCACCGCCCTCGTTATTAACGCACCCGCCTTCGCATTTGCAGAGGGTCGTGCTATCGGACATCGACACAGTTGCATTTGCACCTTCCCGTGCATGCCTTGAGTCAGCCGCAGTGCATGAGAATGGCATATGCCATAGAAGTGTCGCTGAGAGTGGTCCATAGCGGTTGTCATGTACTGGTGCAATCTTTGTGAAGTCAGGGATTTCCTGCTGGAGTAAAGCGACTCCAGTAGAAACTCGCTTGCAGCAGCGCTCGCTTCACATGCTGCAAAAGCGCGGCTTGGGAGGTGAGATGTTTTCCAGCGATCTGGTTGCAGTAGTGAAGAGGTGATGCTTGGCCTCATTGACACCGGCTGCACCACATCCCTTGCTGTACATTAGTACGATGAAGCGCTTTTATAAGCTCCATATGCACGGACTCGAGAGTGTCAGGATCATGCGTGAGGGGTACTAGTGCGTCGGTGGGGTCCGATATGCTTGTACGGGCTGCCCAGGCGGTCTTTTTGCCACATCAAAGAAACTGTGAAGTCGTCTTGCACCCCGTTAAGCTGTGAAAGAGAGATAGTGCCACGGACTTTGACGGACCAAGATCGGAACAGATAGTTTGGACTGGAATGCCAAAATACTTTTTCCTGAACCCCTAAAATCCCGAAGTATGAATGGATCAGCGGCTTCTTAAAAAATGTTAACAAAAAGAAGCCGTTCTCATTCATCAGCACACAGATCTCCAAGACTGACATGAGTGTGTTCTTCAACAGGCGTTGTGACCTCACAATACAACCGTGCAACCATTCCGAGGCGGACACCAGGGTCCTCCTGCATCTAGCACATGCCATGTAGGAGGGTCATACAACAGCCTATGTTCGCACGATGGACAGCGATGTCCGGCCTTTGGAGACCCTCGGTCTATCGGAACTCTTTTTTGGACTTCGGTACTGGAAAAAAATATTGTGACATTCCAGTCCATACCATTTGTTCCGATCTCGGTCCGTCAAATCCTTGGCACTACCCCTCTTCCACAGCCTTACTGGGTGCGACCCGACTTCACAGTTTCCTGAGAGCACAAGCCAGAAGGTATAGGTACTAATAATCATTGGTATATTGCTGCAAAAGCGGTCTATGTATTGTATTTCGAACATTTAAATACACATAGCGGCGTAGCGGTATAATTATAGCATTTTGTCAGCAGATGTCATCTCCGAAGTATTTTAATATAATTTGTTCCTGAATAATCTTCGTTCGATTGTTCTTAGTGGTAACTGTGGATCTTTGACCTTTGACCCCAAAATGGGGTGACCTCAAATCTTCAAAATAAGATCAGAATCGGAGAATGCCACAAACCTCTATGGTATTATTTGTGGTTCTATTGGTGTTATACCTACAATTGACCGCTTGTAATGTTCGGATGACCTCTATCGCGACTCTCGAATGAAATATTGCCCTGAATCGCCAAAATAAGGCCAGATTCGGTTTACTCAACCCTGGAAACCAATAGAATGAGGCAGTTTATATATCTTGCCTCAAAACCACTGATAATGGCGAATTTGTCCCCAAAATGACCTTTAGGGTGACCTTAAAGGGTGACATTGACCTCAAATCGTTGAAATAAGATCACAAGCATATTCTCCGATCCCCAAAACCACTAAAAAGTGCTATTATTCATATTTCTAGCCCTTTCTGTTATTTAACTACGATTGATATCTAATCCGGGTGGCAACCATATTGAATTTCGCTGAATATGGCGGCCCTAGGGGGCGCCCGTCTTCGCGCCCGTCAAAAATCGAAATAGTATGGCATGGGCGACATATGGGTCAAATTTGGTGCTTTTGGAAGAATGTGAACCAAAAAATCCCTAACAGCCCTGACTACGAAGCATAAACCAAGAAATACAAACACACGGACATACAAATGAGGATTTGACTCGTATAAAGGGACATTTTTGCTGTTCACGTTCTGTGTCACGCTAAACAAAGTGTGGATATCTCCAAATTTACAGATCAGAGCAAGCTAAAAATTCACACATTATATAGGTTATCTTGATACAACATTAATGCAAATGTGGTGAATATATCCCATGAAAATCATTTTAGAAAGTTTGTAACTTGGTCAACTGTTGGTACTCATGATTTTAAATCCAGTGTTATTTAATAAGTATAACAAGCGCTGGATGAGCGCAAAGACCTCCGTCGAGGCAACAGGGTCCTTAGGGGAATACATCACTGAATAACATAGGGCCGGATGCCAAGCTCAATTTTGCATTTGTTGGACGTTAACTTCACCAATGGTAATTAACCTGGGATTGAGGGTTCCCCACTAGCATGTCCAGCTACATGTGTAGGGATGTGGAAGTCACATTCCCCGCAAATAATTTTTGTCTGATTTCACGTGCTTGAAATATTGGGGTATGGAATAGAGTATGTTGATGGAAAACCTGGAATACTGCTTGAGACATTAGGCTCCTTCCCACCCCCATCTCTCCCGGAGAGGACGCCCCCACCCAAATCAACACGTTAACGGCAGAAATGAGATCCTGTGTACCTAGTTTTACCAATTTGTTTGTGATTTTGTGCTATAGGCCCTACACATCAACAATTCATATTTTGTATGTGTACAGTATAGCATCCTCATTGACAGAATCCTCTACAAAACACACCTGATTTTACCGACACTCCGTTCTGATCTGTCTCAGCATCATGTGAGGAGAATTCAATGCGCTTGGAATAATTTTGTATACTGGTATTACAGGTCACCTTCACCATAATGTATCAATTACCATGAACTTGTACATGTATGACATTCATACTGAATGGTGATGGCTGTTGAGAATATTGCCCATATGGAACAAATGGCTGGATTCCAGCGAATAAAAAGTTAATGTTAATCATAAACAACATACAATTAATAATACTATCAAATAATTATGCTTATTCCTTGTCGACATCAACATAATACAGACAATATTATGACTGAATCATGGTATATATGTCTACACTAAACTGAAGGAGACCCATGATGTGTATTATATTATGTTGTAAGACTTCACTTGCTAATCTCGATTATGTTGCTTATTGTGAAAATAAATGAAGTTATGAAAATAAATTTAGTATGATTGCCCATTGCCCTCAAATTAGAAATATCTTCAGCAGCAAAAGTTAAGCCAATCATAACAATATATAAAACCATGGTATTGATATAATATCACCCAGGTATTGGTCTTTGGTTAAGAATGTAATGAGATACATATATACCTGTTCTTTGTGTTATTCTGTATGCAGTTCATTCTGTATGTATTTTATACATGTACATTTTCCAGAAGTGAAATTTAAATTTGAATAAAATAATCAAAAATGTTCGGTTTTACCTCTACGCAGGAAATGAAATCTTTGTTTCTAGAAGCTAAATCATTTTAGACACTCAAGTCCTTATCTGGTCAAGGGAGATAATTTTGTAAAAAAAAACAAGTATAGATCCACACTGGTGTAGAGCAGAAAGTTTTATGACCTTTGATGATATTTGTGGAGCATGCTGCAGGACTTCAATTTCCATCAATCTGATATTATCCACACAATCCCATTCTACATGATATTTTTGCCATAGCACCGATAACCTAGATTCCTTCATTTATGTGTTCTAGATCCAGGAGCTACTGGGAGCTGCAGGTTTTGTAAAAGTTAGATCCAATTATTCTGAGAGAAGGAATGAAGTCCGGCATGATTGGTTTAAGTTAGAACTGGGCATCCTTGGAAATGTCTGACCGATTGACACATGTATCACTCTGCCGGTGGTCATTACATGTGTAGTGTTTATTGGATTGAAATTGTAGTTTAAGGGCCGCTTCCCATTCGGATTTCGCGGCCCATCAACTCAATGTTTTATTCGATTCTCGCGGTACATTACGTTGTTTATTGAATATCTTTTCCAGCGCTAAATATATAAATAAATAAATAAATAAATAAATAAATAGATAAATAATAAATAACAATGAGAGATTAGTAGGAGATATAAATAGAAGTAAATAGGAATCGCTATATGTACAAGTTCGTAAGTCTCTTTCTGTTTTTTTTCTTTTTCTTTTTGATTAAGTTATACTGGTAATTGTGAGTTTATTTCCCGAGGAATCAGCTGATATCCAATGGAGGTTTGTGGCCAATCACTGACTCTGATTTTCACCACCTCTGTGTCATTCCACACCTTTCTGACTCAGCTGAACCAATCAATAGTCTGTTTTGGTTTTTCCATTTCATCCAGTACATCCATTGTGTAACAGTCCTGTTGCATCTGATATCAGAAGTGCTGAATTCATGACCTGCAGGTTGGAATCAGTTGTATGCATATTTAATATCAAAACTCACTTCATTGAAAATGTTGATGGCCTTCATTATATTTCATTCTTTCGTCATACACAACAAGTTGAAATCCATTATACCAGTTCGCACCTTTCACACATGTACTTAATAGAACTGGGACCTGACCATGTTACAAGAATTTGCAAAAGTATGAAATGAGAACTGAGTACTATGAGAACTTAATCCAATCTATGAGTGATCAATAATATGAATTCTGAAGAACGATGATGGATCTTGACCACTGGTTGGATTGTTGGAGTTCATGTTAGTGGCATGAGCATGATAAGAATCCAGTATATCGTAATCTAGAAGAGGATTGTTTTTATCAGTAACTTCTCTATCGAGCAATATTTTGACAAACGAAAATTAGATCACAAAACAGACTACGTATACTGTGTTTGAGGAATATTTCTGTGTCCCCAATGGAAGGCGAAATTTGAACTAATGGTCTGTGTTGTCAGTGTGTCTGATGTGCCCATTGCAAAGACAAGAACATTTTCTATGTAATTTAGTATTTATTGATATATTTATTGGTTTTCTTTTTGTGTAATTGTCTTCTGTTCAAGTCATTTGGCATCGGTAAAACCTGAAATGTATATTATGATCTCCTTCTTTCGTCTAGTGATAGTGTCTGTTTGGTTCCAGATCACGGGGGCTGAACAAAGCATGTGAAATGTGATCGTATGGCAAATAAGTGCCCAGAGTTATGTCCAGGGCTTAAAACTAAAAAAAAAATATTTGTGAAAGGTTCCATCCATGCTATCAGTCAAAAACTTCAACAATGTAGGCCTACATGTGGAATGTAGACACTCCTTTGTTTCAGATACAATTCAGAATAAGTTTTCAGAATATCAGGTTTTAACAAGCAAATTATTTTTCATCAACAAGTGTCACAGCACACAATGTGGATATCACTAAACTGTTAGGATAAATGAAAAGAAAAGGTTTACAATTTTGTTCAAACAAAAATATATGTATATTATTTATTAGCTTTATTAAGTTTACAGACTCACGCAGCTAGACCAATTTGATGCTTCTGCAAAATCAAACCATTATTGAACTGCCAAATGCCAAAATGAATAGCACCCGCCCCACCCCCCGGGAAATATAATTTATCAGCAAAATTTAGAATAACTGTTTCTAAGCAACCAGGCTGGTGGATATCATCAACTGAAAGAAAAAAAAAAGTATCAGAAAAATCAGGGCATCGTCGATTGTGCCGTTGTCTTCCAGTCAGTGCGTGCATGAACTCTTTCGTGCATTTGATATGCAACAACAACAACTTGGACAATTTGGTTGGCTTCGACATGAGTCATCAGCCGACAAATACTTTACAATATATAGAAATGACTGGTGGTGTACTAGGAATCACTGTGTTGTAATGACATGAAATCGCGGCAATAAACTTACCAGAAAAACGGCAAAAAATCGCATTGTCCATCTCTACAAGCTAGAGAGCCGCCATGTTGAAAAATATCTCCCGATGGAAGCGGTCAACATTACGTGTAACTCGTGAAGCATGATGGGAGGTGGAACCCGACTACAGAAGCAAGGCCCATTGAAATGCATTGCAATGGGGAACCCCATTATTTCAATAGTGTCCAACAACTTGGCTTCAAAATTTCGTCGGGAACCATGACAATCCCTATTGGAAATCCTATGAGACGTGGGTTCCCCCATATGACAATTATTTGGCGGGAGATTTCACGTTGCTCTCCTAGACCTCCGTCTGATCGACGGAGGTAAAATACATTTTCGCACAATTTTCAAAATAAGCAGTTTGATAAACAATACCCCTCAGTAACTATGCAATCTATGAAGCTGATATGACCCACCAGTTTCACTGACCTTGATATCTTGGAAATTATTCCAGACAGATGACCAGAAGATCTCATTATTTCTACCCCTAAACCCCATTTGAAGAAATATTTCGTCAAAAGTGACATCTTGCGTTCCAAAACTTGACAAAATTTACAATCGATGTGATTGTTAATTGGCCTAACCGCAAATGCCGGGGTTTATGTGGCTACAAATGTAGCCACATTTTGTAGCCACATCCAATCCCTATAGAGAAATGTAGCCACATTTTCTGGCTACATTTCTCTATATAGACTGTAGCCACATTTAAATGAAACATTTCACTGTCATAATAAGCTACTGAAAGCTTCGACATCTCTACCTATCCAACCACCCAATTCAAGTTAAAGCCGGCATCATATCTACCTTAACCAGACGAGCTAAAAATATATGTTCCACAGAGAGCCTGCCCAGTGAAATAAACCACTTAAAGACAGTTTTCACTGATCAAAACAAGTACCCCAAAGCCATGCTAGACCGAATTATCAAGAGGACCGCAACAAAATCCAATTCCCCGAGACCCCAGTCCTGTTTTCATCGCTATTCCATATATTGGGCAGACCAGTCCTGAAAGAACAAGCCAGCATCGATGCGGTATTTTCCAGCAGCAGATCCCTTAAAAACCACCTTAACGCTACAGGACGACTACCACCAACCGACCCACCCCAGCCCAAGGGAATTATCTACAAAACTGACTGCTCCTGCCAGGAAAGTTACATAGGAGAAACCATGCGACCCCTCAGCGTCCGCATCAAGGAACATAAGGCCTCCAGCAATAAAACAGACGGAAAATCAGCCATTTCGGACCACCTGACGGAACACCCAGGACACCAGATAAATTGGCAAAACATACACAAACTTTCCATCCACTAGACCGACCAAACAAAGAGAAGACTACAGGAAGCCATTCACATCAAAAGACACAAGCCCGCAATCAACAGAGACAGTGGACAGTTTGTACCCAGCGCCTATGACAGCCTTATTAGCTTAGATGGAGATTATCACCGTGACCGTTAATCCTTTCCATTATCCTTTATGTACTTCTCACACGTTATGCTATTTATCCATGTGATTATCTCTTACCAATTGTATAATCCTCACACATATAAGATTCAACAATTTTGTCACTTTAACCATGAGGCCACTTTGAACTTAATCTGTAATCACCCATTGTCTTTACCCGCCTAGATGATTAGCAGATTACAATAGCCATATTCAATGTTTGATTTTCTTTATTTTGACATGATTAACTCATGAAACCTATTGTGCAAGGATTATTTTGTGACCTTATTTGCTTGTTATCACTTGTATAAATACCCTCAACTGGTACATTAGAGCCGACTAAGGCATCTCTTACGCAGAAGCAGTCAGAGAAGCAAAAGTGAATAAAAAACTCAGAGAAACAATAAACCTGCGAAAACCTGTGAACGGAGTAGCAATTAACAATAAGGCACCAGTGACAGAACAAACAATGGAGTCCGAAACCGAGGACAAACCCGAAACAATTAGCATGAGTAAAATCGAATTCCTAGGCTTCATTAACATTGTTATTAACTCAGTCCACAATGCCAACCCCAAAACAAACAAAGCTGACATAATAGCCCGCATTGCTCAAGACTTCTTGAATTGGGAATTTAACCCCAAAGAAATAATAGCATGGGGATTCAATCCAAAATACAAAAGAAAAACATCAACTCCCAGGAAACACAATAACGCCCTCAACACCTCTATATGAGAACACCAGGGACAATAGGTTAGACCCACCGCGCAACACATAACAACCCAACTTTCAATAAACAACTCACCGTACTACAATGGAATGCGAATGGCATTGCAAAACACAGAGACAATCTCAAAATCTTAGTAAATGAAATAAACCCTGACATCATATGTATACAAGAAACATTTCTTAAACCAGGAAAAAATAAATTTGCAATAAAGGGATATACGCCATATAGACAAGACAGACTAAACGGCCCAAAGGGAGGCAACCTCACACTAGTTAGGAAGAACTCATACAGCTAGAATTGGACAAGAGCCCAGAAAGTGAAGACCTCGAATGGCAAGCTATACGGGTGTTCCAAAATAATAAACCTATAAATATAGTGAACCTGTACTCCCCTGGCACTTTAAAAACAATATCACAAAAAGAACTGAACAAAATCACCCAAAAATATGACTCGCCAATCATAATTTGCGGAGATTATAATAGTCATAATCCAATCTGGGACGAAACCTGCACCACGTCAGATGATAGAGGTAAATCAGTAGAAAAATGGTTAGATGACAATAACCTCGTATTTCTGAACTCAGGAGAAGGGACGAGAATAGATATGCGAACCGGTAAACTCACTGCAATTGACCTAACTATAGTCTCTCCCGAACTAGCAGTTAAATCTGAATGGGCAGTTCTACCAGATACATTAGACAGTGACCACTTTCCAATCCTAATCAAATTTAGCATGAAACCAGATTTTGAAAAGACAGACCCTCTCCCACGCTTCCAATACTCGAAGGCAGACTGGGAAAGCTTCCAAAACGATTGCAAAAGCCTAAGTCGTGACGATCTACTTAGTAATGATATAGAGACTTTCAATGAAAATATAACCAGCAAACTTCTAAACATAGCACAAAGGCATATTCCAGTTACGAATACGCGGCCCAACAAAAATCCAGTGCCTTGGTGGGACCAAGAGTGTGGAAAGAACATCGCAGCAAAGAAAAAAGCACTCAGAAAATTCAAAAAAAGTCGACTCCAGAGTGACCATGAAAGATATAAGGAACTGAAAAGAATAGCAGAAAAAAGCGTCAAAGAAGCCAAATCAAGATGCTGGGAAGATTTTTGCAACACTATCGATACGAAAACTAACTCAAAGAAAGTATGGAATAAAATAAAAAGCATTCAAGGGAAAGCAACTAACACTATACCCGTACTAAACAAAACAAAGAGAACTAATCTCGAAAAGGCAGAATATCTTGCTGAATCATTCGCATCAAACAGTAGCGATAGAAACCTGAAACCAGAATTCAGAAAAATCAAACAAGAAACGATCCTGGAAAATGACACAAATGATTATATAGAAAACTACCTTAACGGAGACTTTACTATCAATGAATACAGAAAAGCTTTACACTCTGAAAAGGAAAGTTCACCCGGCGAAGACAAACTAGGGTATACAATCCTAAAACACCTACCAAACAACACTCAGGAACTAATTCTAAAACTAATTAATGTGAGCTGGAAGACCAAACAACTCCCGACCAAATGGAAATCATCTATTGTTATCCCAATACCAACACCTGGTAAAGATCCATCAGACAGTAAGTCATATAGGCCGATCTCACTCACGTCAAATTTATGCAAAATTATGGAAACCATGGTCAAAAACAGACTTGAATATCACCTGGAAAGCAACAACCTGTTAAACAAAACACAAAGCGGTTTTCGAAAAAAAAGAAGTACTTTAGACCACATAGCCAGACTCCAACACTCCATCCAGGGTAATGCCAAACACCAATATACATTAGGCATTTTCTTGGATATTGAAAAGGCGTTTGACCTTGTATGGCAGGACGGGATTATCACCCAATTAAACAACCTGGGAATTAAGGGCAGAATACAACACTGGATAAAAAATTTTCTTCATGACCGAAACTTCAAAGTTCGTATTGGTAACACCATATCCATGGACCACCAGCTAGATAACGGCACCCCACAGGGCAGCGTCATAAGCCCCACCCTTTTTAACATCCTGATTAATGGCCTGGCCAGCGAAATTGACACAAAACATCCTGAAATTGAACAATCACTTTTTGCTGACGATGCTGCCATGTGGAAATCTGCTGGCTCGATAAAAAAATTAACAAGTATAATGCAAAAGGTATTGAATACAGTCAGCGATTGGGCCGATAAATGGGGATTCAAATTTTCAGCTGTCAAAACTACCGGTGTGCTATTCTCAAATAAACAGAACACAGACATCACGCTATCACTAGGAGGACAGAAAATCGAGTTTAAGAATAGTGTCAAATACCTAGGTATGATATTCGATCGAAAACTCACTTGGAAAGACCACATTGACCAATTAATTATTCGGTGTAACAAAGACCTGAACCTTATGAGATGCGTATCGGGTACCAACTGGGGGGCCAATAAACTTAGCTTAATCAAATTATATCAAACACTCATCAGATCCAAAATAGACTATGGTTCAATCGCGTATCAATCAGCATGCAAGACCCATTTGAAAAGAATAGACAGCATTCAGTATTCGGCCTTAAAAATAGTCACCGGGGCGTTCAAAGGAACTCCTTTATGTAGTCTACAAATAGAAACTAATGAAAAACCCTTACATTTAAGACGAGAAGAGCTGTCAATGAAATATGCAGGGAAAACAATAGCCAAGGGCGGAAGCCACCCATGCCACACAATTTTTGGCCCAAAAACCGAATACGAATTCCTAAAAACAAAATGGGAAAAAGACTCTGCACCACTCGGTTACACGATAGAACGATTATTCGAAGAACACGACATTCCAATCTCTCGTATCTCTGACACTGACAAGGTCAATAGACCACCATGGCAACTGATCACACCACACGTGGACACGAATATACATAGCCACATCACCAAACAGGACAACCCAGAGCATATAAGGGTCACTGCCCTCGAATATATTGACACACATTGGAAAAATCGTTTGAAAATATATACAGACGGCTCCAAAAACACAAGTCACAGTACAGGTTCTGCATTCGTTATTCCAGAACTTGACATTCACGAAGGTTTCAAACTACCAGACAATATGTCTGTATACACCACTGAATTAGTCGCCATAATCAAGGCCCTCGAATGGGTTCTCCAGAACCGACCGGTTTCCACCGTTATTCTTAGTGATTCCTTAAGCGGACTGGTATCTATAGAGAACTCCAAATCCGACGGCAGACCTGACCTCATACACGAAATAGAAATTCTATGTACACAAATAAGAGACAATGACATTGACGCCATCTTAGCTTGGATTCCCGCCCACGTGGACGTTAGGGGAAACGAAGCCGCCGATAGGACAGCCAAAGACAGCCTCACCAAAACTGCACCTGACGTGCATATAGGACTAGGAACCAAAGAACTGAATTCCATCATTAGAACCAGAATAGATAGTAAATGGGAAAAAGAATGGAACGAAGAAAACCGAGGTAGATGGCTACATAATATTCTAGATAAGGGGAAAAGACAGAGTTGTGGATTCCAGCTAGACAGCAAACGTGACGACCGCATCATCACAAGATTAAGACTAGGCAAAACCGGACTTAAATCACATCTGTCCATGCTTCTGAAAAACACCTCACCACTCTGTACCGCATGCAACAATGTAGAAGAAACAATAGAACATGTCCTGCTTGAATGCCCAAAACACTACCCACAACGCGAGGCACTTAGAAACGAATTAAAAAAACTCAACACTCCCTTAACATTACCAGCGATATTAAACCCTAAGCCCCCCATTAGAAAACAGGTATACAAGTCCTTAATAAATTTTATCAAAACTGCTGGCTATTATTCCAGTATCTAACACTAGATATGCGCATCACTAACTATGTCAGCATTGGCCAAAATTTATCTTTTGGAATAAAATATAGGCAATGTGGGCACCGGAGATACCATGTTCCGTGTGGGCCGGTTACCACATTAGTCTCAAAAATCGGAGGCCAAGACCAATCAACATCCCTGCGACAATATTGGCCAAAATTTCTCTTTTGGAATAAAATATAGGCAATGTGGGCACCGGAGATACCATGTTCCGTGTGGGCCGGTAACCACATTCGTGTCTAAAACCTAAAGGCCGCTACCAATTCAACAATCAAGGACATAAATCAGTAGCACACATCCAAGAAACAACCACGCACACGAATAATGTCACTCACAAAAATGAATACTAATTTCTTCAATTGTGTTCCCTTACCTCCAACCCTCGTTAACGAATGTTAACCGTCCGGTTTTCTAGCAGGGGCAGAAGACTGGAGGTTATATCAAGCATTCACATTTGGCCTTAATGATAATAATATTGTTATTTATAATATTTAGTACCTAATTAGTTATTGTTATTGTGTGACTTAGATGACGATAGTGCCAGTCGGTGGCAAAATATAACACCAGAAAACAAAAAACTACAAACTCTTCTATTCTTTGTAATACAGGCACAGAACACTGAAGAACACAGACGAGGAAGACCAGCATTAAAACAGAACACCGATGACGACAAATATTTTAAAACAGCACCATGGTGGACAAGAGTAAAAACAGAAGACGGATGACAATCACAAGAATGCCAACATCGCCGCACAACAAGAAACGTCCAGAAACAGAACACCACATCCTAGACCACACCGACACGCTACCTCATAGATGACACCGAACAGACACCTTAACACAGAACATGTTCCTTTGACTTTCACGCAATATAGGACGTAGACCTGCCGTCCTGTGCCCCAATACACACTCCAAGCAATTGTTACAGGCACAGATTTCTGGAAGAACCCACCCGTTCCCATGAGCGCCGCTAGAAAAAGTCGATCAGAAAAATCCTGAAGTCGCCCATGGTTCTCCCAGTTTTTTCTGGACGGCTTTGTGTGTACAAAGGGGTACCAAGACAAAGGAATCATACACGCGATTACAGTGAACTCACAATTACCAGAAAAACTTACAAAAAAAAAAAAACAGAAAGAGACTTACGAACTTGTACATATAGCGATTCTTAT
>JAVTVY010004353.1:0-39688 GCA_036873755.1 Hanleya hanleyi
CGCTCCTCGCCATCAATGCTTGTTGGCGAGAAACCGGTGAACGGCTTCTCCCTCGTCTGTTGTAAGGTCGCTCCGGGGTATGGTCCCTATGGTACCGACTCCGGTAGGCTGGACTAGGTGAAGGGGTCCGACGTCTAGGACGGTCCCTCTCCCGATGATGACGTACAGGATAGGAATCTCGGCGTTGTAATGGTGTGCGACTTCGTTTACGAAATCTGCTTGCCGTAGTACCGAGGTATGGCTCCGTTGTATGGGTCCAAGCTGGAGTAGAGGCCGGCTCACGGCGTTCTGGCCGAGTCCGTTCCTCATAAGTCCGTGACTCCTTGGATGTGGAGTCTCGGTGATCTGTATAAGTCCGTTCTGCTTGAGTCCGTGACTTCTCAGATGTAGACTCTCGGCGCGCTGGATAGGTCCGTGTGGTATCCCGCTCCGTGGTACGGCTCCGGGTCCGTGGTACGGCTCCGGGCTGTAGTTTCCTCCCGCGGTGCTCCGGTATCGAAGTCCCGGCGGTCTGGATAGGTCTGTGAGGTCTCCCGTTCCGTGGTACGGCTCTCTGGATAGGGCCGTGATGTCTCCTGTTCCGTGGTACGGCTCTCTGGATAGGGCCATGATTCCTTGGAATCCCGGTCCCTGTAGGCCTTTGGCTTGTCCGACTCCCGGCGTCCCGTATAGGGCCGTGACTCCGTGCCGTGGAACCGGTGAGCTGTGCTTGAGCCGGGGTCCCGCTGTAGTGATGGAGTCCGTGATCTTGATTCTCGGACTGCCTTCTTCGCCGTGTCCATCTGTGTCTCCGGGGTACGGCGGTTCTTTGGGGACTTGGATGAACGGGAGTTGGTATCCGAGGACTCGCTTTGATCCGTGTCTGTGACGGGGCTGTCTAGTGGAGTCCGTGTTAGCACTCTAGCCGGTGCAGTAGAAGTAAACCGTATCGCCGTGGCTTGGGCTTGACTGGTCTGCACTTTGCCTATTCTCTCGGTATCCCGGTAGTCTCTTGGCTTGACGGGGTCTCTGAGTTCTGCATTGGGCCGTGATCTCTCAGAGCCATGGTCCCGTATGCTGATCTAAAGTCCGTGGCCTGTAGGTGTGGACTCCCGGTGAGACGTAGACTCTCGGAGTACTGGATAAGTCCGAACTTCATAGGTCCGTGTCGTTCTCCGTTCCGCGGTACGGCTCCGGGCCGTAGTACCGCCTCTGGAAGTCACCTCTCTCTCCGATGGTCGGATCCGAGGTGCTCTGCAGTCGGAGTCCCGGCGCTCTGTGGTGTCGAGGTCCTTGGTAGTCCCGGTCTGTGCTCCGGACTGTAGACTTGTCCACCGTTCCCGCTTGAAGGCCCAGGGTACGGCTCTTTGCCGGGTCCCGGTTCTTCACCAGGTCCCGGCTGGAAGACTTGTCTTTCTTGAGTTGCGGAGGCTTGGATGAACGGGAACTGTAATCCGAGGTCTGCCCAGATCCGTGGTTGTAACGGCTCCGGTATAGAGTCCGTAACTCATCTTCTCCGGTGAACTTGAACTAGGCCGTGTCTTGGGTCTGTAACTTGTTCACCGTCTTGAAATGTAGCTCCAGGGTACTGCTCTTCGCCGTGGAGCTGTGATCCTGTGTCCGTGATCTGTACTGTTTCACGGGACTGTTGTGAAGATTCCACTGGCAACAGTATCGTTCAACGATAAGTTGCTGGTAGGAAAACTTCGTTTACAGCCAAGTCGTTGAAGAGGGCCTGAGTAGCTTGCTTCTCAGCTGGACATCTTGCCAGGTCAGTGGCCGCTCTCCAGAGTTGACTGCGTCGCCATAGGATAGCTATGCCAGGTCACGTCGTCCCAGTCTGCACATTCACGGCATGTCACTTGACTGTAAACACACCTGTGCCCTGCACTTGAAAACAAAGAAAATGCAAGTCTTTAACTGGTTAAAACTGATGACATGATTCGTTCCTTATAAATCTTTATAGCTGGGCGACTACGTTGGTTCATAATGAACTCACGGGAGAAAAAAATAACCCTAGAGTGCGTCTATAACAATCCAAAAGTTACTGTTTACAGGAGCTCTTTCAAAACAGGTCTTGTCACCAAGACTGCAAATGAAAAAGAGTGATGGACATGCGCGGAGAGCACGCCACCTGGCGGACGATCGACGCAGCGATCAAGGGAGATAATTTTGTTTGCAGGAGATCTCCAAATGGAGGATATTGGCATTTAAGTGATAACAGGTGAAGATTTGAGACACAAACCCTTACGATTACGTCTGGTCACTTTCAGGCAATCCAAATTATACGCAATATGAAATAATCTCCTGCAAAATACAGAAAAAAGAAAAGGTACCATGCAAATATTGGTACGGGTGATTCAGTTTAAGCAGGAAGTTTGACCAAGAATATTAAACAATTTCTCAAATTTATTTTCCTGCACCACTGGACAAATTTAAATTTGGGAAATTGTTTAAAATTCATTGTAAACCATTCAGTCAAAACTAAATCACCCCTTTATCACTACTTATATGGTAACCTTTCCCTTTCCGTAGTTTGCAGGCACTTAGACAATGTTGCATATACTCTAGATTGACCGAAAGTGACACAATGTTTTCACTGTATTGTTGTGAAGTGAATCCTCAAACCACAGCACAGTGAATTAATCCAACAATATTGGATTTTTGAATCAGAGCAGAAAAGGTATCTTGCACAACTAGACCCGAAGGGGAACCTGTGTACCAAATTTGAGAAAGATCCATGCGGTAGGTCCTGAGAAATCACGATAATGTTTCATCTGGAAATCCAAGATGGCGGCCTGGTGGCCATATTGGATTTTTCAATCAGACCACAAAAGTATCTTGCACAACTAGACCCCAAGGGGAACCTGTGTATCAAATTTGATAACGATCCATGCAGTACTTGGAACCTGATAAATCACGAAGTTTCATAGGGAAATCCAAGATGGCCGTCTGGTGGCCATATTGGATGTTCGAATCAGAGCAAAAAAGTTATCTTGCACAGCTAGACCCCAAGGGCAACCTCCGTACCAAATATGAGAAAGATCCATGCAGCAGTTCTTGAGAAATCACGATAACAATGTTTCATCTGGAAATCCAAGATGGCTGCCTGGTGGCCATATTGGGTTTTTCAATCAGACCACAAATTGTATCTTGCACAACTAGACCCCAAGGGGAACCTCTGTACCAAATTTGAGAAATATCTATGCAGTAGTTCCTGAGAAATTGCGATAACGATGTTTCATCTGGAAATCCAAGATGGCCACCTGGTGGCCATATTGGATTTCTGAATCAGACCACAAAAGTATCTTGCCAAAGGGGAACCCGAGTATCAAATTGAAGAAAGATCCATGCAGTACTTCCTGTTAAATCACGATAACGAAGTTTCATAGGGAAATCCCAGATTGCGCCTGATGGCCATATAGGATGTTCGAATCAGAGCAGAAAAGGTATCTTGCACAACTAGACCAAGGGGAACCTGTGTACCAAATTGAGGAAGATCCACGCAGTAGTTCCTGAGAAATCGCAATAACAATGTTTCCTGGGGAAATCCAAGATGGCCGCCTGGTGGCCATATTGGATTTTTGAATCGGAGCAGAAAAGGTATCTTGCACAACTAGACCTGAAGGGGAACCTGTGTACCAAATTTGAGGAAGATCCACGCAGTAGTTCCTGAGAAATCGCAATAACAATGTTTCCTGGGGAAATCCAAGATGGCCGCCTGGTGGCCATATTGGATTTTTCAATCGGAGCAGAAAAGGTATCTTGCACAACTGGACCTGAAGGGGAACCTGTGTACCAAATTTGAGAAAGATCCATGAGATAGGTCCTGAGAAATCGCATATAACATTGTTTCATGGGAAATCCAAGATGGCCACCTGATGGCCATATTGGATGTTCGAATCAGAGCAGAAAAGGTATCCTGCACAGCTAGACCCCAAGGGCAACCTCTGTACCAACTTTGAGAAAGATCCATGCAGCAGTTCCTGAGAAATCACGATAACAATGTTTCATCTGGAAATCCAAGATGGCAACCTGGTGGCCATATTGAATTTTTCAATCAGACCACAAATTGTATCTTGCACAACTAGACCCCAAGGGGAACCTCTGTACCAATTTGAGAAAGATCCATGCAGTAGTTCCTGAGAAATCGTGATAACGAAGTTTCATCGGGAAATCCAAGATGGCCGCCTGGTGGCCATATTGGATTTCTGAATCAGACCACAAAAATATCTTGCACAACTAGAATTCCAAAGGGGAACCGGTGTATCAAATTTGAGAAAGATCCATGCAGTACTTCCTGATAAATCACGATAACGAAGTTTCATAGGGAAATCCAAGATGGCTGCCTGATGGCCCTTTTGGAAGTTCGAATCAGAGCAGAAAAGGTATCTTGCACAATTAGTAGACCCCAAGGGGAACCTGTGTACCAAATTTGAGGAAGATCCACGCAGTAGTTCCTGAGAAATCGCAGTAACAATGTTTCATGGGGAAATCCAAGATGGCCGCCTGGACTGAATGTTAAATGTTGAGCATGCAAGCAGGCAACTCAACAATAAATTGAAAACCTTACGATTACGTCTGGTCACTTTCAGGCAATCCAAATGATACGCAATATGAAATAATCTCCTGCAAAATACAGAAAAAAGAAAAGGTACCATGCAAATATTGGTACGGGTGATTCAGTTTAAGCAGGAAGTTTGACCAAGAATATTAAACAATTTCTCAAATTTATTTTCCTGCACCACTGGACAAATTTAAATTTGGGAAATTGTTTAAAATTCATTGTAAACCATTCAGTCAAAACTAAATCACCCTTTTATCACTACTTATATGGTAACCTTTCCCTTTCCGTAGTTTGCAGGCACTTAGACAATGTTGCATATACTCTAGATTGACCGAAAGTGACACAATGTTTTCACTGTATTGTTGTGAAGTGAATCCTCAAACCACAGCACAGTGAATTAATCCAACATCCAAAATTCAGCCAATCAGTGAAGTTGTAAGAAGCAGCAGTCGCCTGGATTTGCCTCGTGCATGTTAGGTGGCTTGGTTGTTGTAGTCTTGTTAGGTTCTACTGTGAATAGATACATGTATAAACTTGAGTAATTAAACTGTGTGTGTATATATCCACTTTTCCTTTGGACATATGCAGAAAGAAGCAGCAGTGTGACTCACCTTGCTGTTCCTTATGTGGCGTGGGTTTTGGAGTGGCGGTATTTACTTCTGTGAAAAGACACATGTATAAACTTGAGTGATTAAATTGTGTGTGTGTAGATACACATATCCACACTTCCTTGTACATATTCACAAATGACACTTGAGTTTAATCCCACTCACCCCATGCATGAAATAAATTGAACACAGGAAGGAAGCTATCAGAGATTGCTCAATTGTATGTACCCCCCCCCCCCCTTCCGCTTTAATCCGACATTGCCCCGCCATTGTTCTGTTCTGTATTGGTCAGTGGAGGCCTTCATGATTATGAAAATTCTATTTCAGTCAATTTTTTTGCCATGCCTCGCATAATACATATTCAAAGTATCGACCAACAAGTGCTAATACAATGTTTTGATGCAAGATGGTCACCAGGGCTTTCGTCAAATCTGGAAATGAGACCTACATTCCTTGGGAGTATATTGTGGTGAAATTATGAAGCGATCAGTAAACTTTGAATTTTGCACCCAATTAACTCTTTTTGGGGCAATTTCATACATCAGGACCTATGTGGTCTGCTTTGGAATGTAGAATGACATATATATAGCCATTTTCGGTCCAAATCGGTTAACATGACAAAAGCAATATTTAATCTACTGTCTGTCTCACATTACAAGGGAATGTGATTTTCTTCAATAAATCGGAGACAATTTTTTTCTCAGAGCGGTGGAATTTCTATCATTTTTATTCTGAAATATCATAAAAAATCCAATCATGAAAATGTGAGTCAAATTCACCAAAATGAATTTCGCCCTGACAATTTTCACCCTCTACATCCGACGGTCGCCAGCTGATGAAACGGTGGTCAGCTAGTGAGGCTTTTTTCGCAACACAGGTGAGATGGTGTTCACATTTCTTCTGAGGTAATATTAATGGATATTCATTCATGGGAAATAACAGTTGTCATTTCAATCGTTCGGTACACATCAGAACGCCTTGTACTTAAATATATCGTACGAACATGCGGGGCAATGCTGTTTTCTAGCGAAGTTTCGTTTTCAAGCTGTTCTTATCACTAATTTCTGACACTTATCGATAAATATTATCCTGCGTAATTATTCCCTATTCAATGCTCTTTGTATGTCACCCAAACTTCGGTGGATTTATTTGGTGTAAGCATTGATATCAATTAAAGATAGTGCCACGGCACTGTAGCTCATCTGTCTGTAACTGGAGGAAGTAGCTGTGGGAAATTTTTACTAAAGAACTGCAATAGACGAGTTTCTAACTTTTGATGATCCATGCAGTTATTTCCTGAGATTTCATGATAAAGTTTCATGCGAAATTCAAGATGCGGCCATATTGGATTTTCGAATCGGACAAGAAAAGGTATCTTGCTCAACTTGACCCCAAGGAGAACCTGTGTATCAAATTTGAGAAAGATCAATGCAGTAGTTCCTGAGAAATCGCGATAACAAAGTTTCACCTGGTGGCCATATTGGATTTTTGAATCAGAGCAGAAAATGTATCTTGCACAACTAGACCCGAAGGGGAACCTGTGTACCAAATTTGAGAAAGATCCATGCGGTAGGTCCTGAGAAATCACGATAATGTTTCATCTGGAAATCCAAGATGGCGGCCTGGTGGCCATATTGGATTTTTCAATCAGACCACAAAAGTATCTTGCACAACTAGACCCCAAGGGGAACCTGTGTATCAAATTTGATAACGATCCATGCAGTACTTGGAACCTGATAAATCACGAAGTTTCATAGGGAAATCCAAGATGGCCGTCTGGTGGCCATATTGGATGTTCGAATCAGAGCAAAAAAGTTATCTTGCACAGCTAGACCCCAAGGGCAACCTCCGTACCAAATTTGAGAAAGATCCATGCAGCAGTTCTTGAGAAATCACGATAACAATGTTTCATCTGGAAATCCAAGATGGCTGCCTGGTGGCCATATTGGGTTTTTCAATCAGACCACAAATTGTATCTTGCACAACTAGACCCCAAGGGGAACCTCTGTACCAAATTTGAGAAATATTTATGCAGTAGTTCCCGAGAAATTGCGATAACGATGTTTCATCTGGAAATCCAAGATGGCCACCTGGTGGCCATATTGGATTTCTGAATCAGACCATCTTGCACAACTAGAATTCCAAAGGGGAACCTGAGTATCAAATTTAAGAAAGATCCATGCAGTACTTCCTGTTAAATCACGATAACGAAGTTTCATAGGGAAATCCCAGATTGCGCCTGATGGCCATATAGGATGTTCGAATCAGAGCAGAAAAGGTATCTTGCACAACTAGACCAAGGGGAACCTGTGTACCAAATTTGAGGAAGATCCACGTAGTAGTTCCTGAGAAATCGCAATAACAATGTTTCCTGGGGAAATCCAAGATGGCCGCCTGGTGGCCATATTGGATTTTTCAATCGGAGCAGAAAAGGTATCTTGCACAACTAGACCTGAAGGGGAACCTGTGTACCAAATTTGAGAAAGATCCATGAGGTAGGTCCTGAGAAATCGCAATAACATTGTTTCATGGGAAATCCAAGATGGCCACCTGATGGCCATATTGGATTTTTCAATCAGAACACAAATGGTATCTTGCACAGCTAGACCCAAGGGCAACCTCTGTACCAAATTTGAGAAAGATCCATCCAGTAGTTCCTGAGAAATCGCGATAACAATGTTTCACTTGGAAATCCAAGATGGCCGCCTGGAGGCCATATTGGATTTCTGAATCAGACCACAAAATTATCTTGCACAATTAGACCCCAAGGGGAACCTGTGCATCAAATTTGAGAAAGATCCATGCAGTACTTCCTGATAAATCACGACAAGAAGTTTCATAGGAAAATCCAAGATGGCCGTCTGGTGGCCATATTGGATGTTCGAATCAGAGCAGAAAAGGTATCCTGCACAGCTAGACCCCAAGGGCAACCTCTGTACCAACTTTGAGAAAGATCCATGCAGCAGTTCCTGAGAAATCACAATAACAATGTTTCATCTGGAAATCCAAGATGGCAACCTGGTGGCCATATTGAATTTTTCAATCAGACCACAAATTGTATCTTGCACAACTAGACCCCAAGGGGAACCTCTGTACCAATTTGAGAAAGAAAAGGCAGAAAAGGTATCTTGCACAGCTAGACCCCAAGGGGAACCTGTGTACCAAATTTGAGGAAGATCCACGCAGTAGTTCCTGAGAAATCGCAATAACAATGTTTCATGGGGAAATCCAAGATGGCCGCCTGGTGGCCATATTGGATTTTTGAATCAGACCACAAAAGGTATCTTGCACAACTAGACCCCAAGAGGAAACTGTGTACCAAATTTGAGGAAGATCCACGCAGTAGTTCCTGAGAAATCGCAATAACAATGTTTCATGGGGAAATCCAAGATGGCCGCCTGGTGGTTATATTGGATTTGTGAATCAGACCACAAAAGGTATCTTGCACAACTAGACCCCAAGGGGAACCTGTGTACCAAATTTGAGGAAGATCTATGCAGTAGTTCCGGAGAAATCGCGATAAAAATGTTTCATAGGGAAATCCAAGATGGCCGCCTGGTGGCCATATTGGATTTTTGAATCAGACCACAAAAGGTATCTTGCACAACTAGACCCCAAGAGGAAACTGTGTACCAAATTTGAGGAAGATCCACGCAGTAGTTCCTGAGAAATCGCAATAACAATGTTTCATGGGGAAATCCAAGATGGCCGCCTGGTGGCCATATTGGATTTGTGAATCAGACCACAAAAGGTATCTTGCACAACTAGACCCCAAGGGGAACCTGTGTACCAAATTTGAGGAAGATCTATGCAGTAGTTCCGGAGAAATCGTGATAAAAATGTTTCATAGGGAAATCCAAGATGGCCGCCTGGTGGCCATATTGGATTTTTGAATCAGACCACAAAAGGTATCTTGCACAACTAGACCCCAAGAGGAACCTGTGTACCAAATTTGAGAAAGATCCATGCAGTAGTTACCGAAAAATAATGACAAGATTTCACTGGCAAATTCAAGATGGCCGCCATGGCAGCCATATTTAAAATCGTATCGACACGGCATGAACAAATTCTGGTGTACTCATTGGGGGGAACATGCATGCCAAGTTTCAGCTTAATCGGCCAAGCGGTTTCAGAGAAGAAGATGTTTACGCACGACGCACAACGGTCGACGCACGACGGACGACGGACAGTCAGGCCATGACATAAGCCCATCGGGCCTTCGGCCCAGATGAGCTAAAAAGTCACACCGTGTGCATTTATCCAGGCTACAGTGAACAGCACGAGCATGCTACGCACTTTTCTTGATGCTGCTCATCAGTACTTAGGCGAATTAAATTCATTGAAGTTTGGGTGACATATAAAGAGCATTGAATAAGGAATAATTACACCTGATAATCTGTACTGATTAGTGTCAGTTATTAGCGATACGAACAACTTTAAAACGAAGCTTTGCTTGAAAACAGCATATCTCTCTGTGTTCATATCTTTAAGCACAATGTGTTCTGCTACGTAACCGAATGATTAAAATGATGACTGTTATTTCCCATGAATGAATAATAATATTGCCCATAACCTCAGAAGACACGTGAAAGAAATCCAAATAGCTAAAACCACCTCACCTGTATTGCGAGAATAGCCTCAACGGCTGACCACTGTTTCACCGGCTGGCGACGCTCGGATGTAGGGGATGATTTTGCATGTTTTGCATGACTCATAGGAGTCAATTTCAATGTTCCAACATTGCAAGCCCAACGGCATTGTGCTTTAAAACTAACATGCAATATGTATTGGAGAATTTTTTTAATTTCGAATAGGTTTTCTTTAGATTGCAGAATGAGTATGCACAAATTACATGTACATATAGATTTGCCAAAATCATGTGCTCTCGTAATGTGAGACGGACACTATTTCCGAAATTGACAATGTTATAGGCACACAAAGTTTGTGTGATGAATTCTGATTTCATAAGCAAAACTGCGTACGGTGTAATATTGATATTCTCCAGGCCTGTCACTGGGGTTTTCCAAAAAAATAGGACATTTTCAAAACAAAAAGTGGGACAAAATGTTGTGAATCTAAATACACAATTATTACGTGAACGTGTAAGCAATTAACATGCATTATGGTCATTTTTATTGACTTTGAGCCAACTCGGGTGAAACTGCAGCTGTGGTGGCAAGATGATGGACAGTTGTTTGGCTCTTTTATATATATGTTGCCGAGTGCTTGACTTTCTCACCCACTGCGTTTCTGTTGGCTGCCAGTTGCACTATAAGACCATGCAGTATAGATAAGGGCTCCCACTCGCCATTCGGCAAATAATAGGGCTAAACATAGGGATAAAATTTCCCCAAAATAGAGCAAATTTTATGAAAAATAGGGCTCTTAATAGGACAAATATAGGGTTAGTTTTTATGGAGCAAATACAATTTGTTCTCTGATAATCCAGGATTATGTAACCCGTGTTTCATCAAATAGAGGTTTTATACTTATTTTTGTGAAAATTTGATTGAGTGTTGAGCAGTTTATTGAATTGAGACACATCATGAGGGGAGTAACAAGCGTTCTGAGAATCCCAACATCTCGCCTGGCGGGGTCATCTGCTGAAGCTGCAGCAGTATTGAAAGCATACATGTACAGCAAACTTTCTATGTAGAGGTCAGGGGTTTTTCTAGACACTTTTTTCATCGTGGTAACCACGATGAAAAACAATTACAAATTGAGTTTTTGCAAAATTTTGTAAATTGAGTTTTATTGCCGAAAATTGAGTTTTCTAAAATTTAGAGAATTTACGCGCCGAAGGCGCGCGAAAAATTGAGTTTCTACGAAATAAATTGAGTTTCTGAGTAATCTAAACTGAGTTTCGTCGTCTGTTATCCCGTCCCCCTCCCCCAAAACCCCCGCGAGAAAGAAAAAAAAAACGTGTGACCAGCCACGCCACTCGAGTCGAGATAAGCACTCAGGATTTGTAACTGATGTGCAGACAGATAACTTGTGTACCTTTATTATTCAATCGTATAGCTCTGATAAGGACGTCTGGTCTTGAACTGTTCTCATTTCAGTCGTATAGGTCCGATAAAGACATTGTCCTGAGCGTTTCTCATTTCAAAGCAAATTGTTCGGCGACGATCGAACTAGTCCGCCATTTTGATATTTCAAAGTTACGTCCCCTCTTTTAGTCCACTCGGGAACCACTGCTGTCATACTGCTGTGGCTTATGAGTCTGGTATTACTTGTGTTGTCTTGTCTAAAATATGCCCATGATAGACATGACTTGTTCGGTCAGATTAGATGTTCTTATCCAGACTTCCAAACTTTGACCGATATCGAGAAATTCATCTTCATTATGACACTGGATGATATCTGTCTGACGAGCAAGATTTGTCGAGTGTTACATAATTGGTGTCAGTTGTAGGTCTAACAATAATATTTGTATTGATCTATCGTATTTGACGAAACTGACTTGTTGAGTGCTGCATAATTGGTATCAGTAATACCATTAGTATTTGTATTAATCCATCTTATTTGACAAGTCGATTTGTCAGAATGTTACATAATAGGTGTCAGTAGGCCTACTGTATAAACGGCATCTGTATTGGTATTAACCTTTTGTAAAGGCCAACCGCCAGTGGTCAAAGGGAGGTAACCACAATGCACAATGTCTTCCACAAGTTATCAACACTCAGACATATATCTATCTCTCAGATATAACATATATATAAATATTCATGTCACTGTTTTATTGTTTCTCTTGTTGTATTTCTCTCAACATTTTGTACTCTGCCTTTGACTGGTGTCTGTACAATAAAATCTTGAATCTTGAATCTTGGTCTCCGAGACACGCTGTCCGTCAATCTCCGGAACCAAGACAACGGGCAAGCATTTTCTCTCTCATTTAACATTTCACTTGGATGCGTGTGACGTTGAAAGACGTTTCCCCAGAAACAAGAAACGAACAAAACAGACATTCCCCAAAATACAGCTGATGTACCATTTGGGAATAAATACACAAAGTGAGCAATGCAGATTGGTGTAAAAACAAAAGATCCACACTCTCTCCTGCGCAACTGGGGATCTACATGCGGGGGCATATGCTATAACATACAAAAATATACGTTTTTATGAATAATTTTATTTCTGCCCGATGGAAATTTCTGAAACCCCAGTATGTTTTGTAAACAAGTCCCACACCACATACTACAAAATAGGGTGCATATTGAGTTTAATTTGCAATTTTTGGCCATTTATCTGCATTTACCAAGCAGCATTGGATTTTTTTCGTGAAATCCACAAAACTTCACAACCACCATTGTTTTATTTTTTACGTCTCTTATTAACATTTTTATTGCCATTTATTTCTTCATTTCTTTCCTGTCACTTACAAATACCCAGACACTTACAATACTCAACCACCAACTTTGTCAAGGATTGGTTAACTCATGGAAATGGACAAGGGACAATTTTTATTTCTTGACTATAAGTATAGATTTTTTAAACTAAAGTAAGCTATTTGTAGGGAAAATATTTTCACCTTTGACCTATCACAATCCAGAGCTAAAGTACTCTCCCCCACCCCCAAAATAATCGACCAAATAGAACTTCCCCAGATAACTTGGATTTTAAAACTCTCTTGTTTTATTCGCGCTCATTTTTTAATTAAATGAAGCTATCTCTGAGGGAAGTATTTCTACTTAACATCTTTAGCCAAAATATAATCGGCCAATCACAGTTGGATAGCAAACAAACTTGTATGCAGCTATGTATGACACGCAACTTTGCTTGATGAGCTTCATAACATTATTGACATGTTCATTCACGATGAAAAATTGTCGCGAATTTATTTATTGTAAGTGTCCTACTAAAAAGATAAAAAAATTGAGTTTCCAGACTGCATGCGATGAAAAACCCGAAAAAATTGAGTTTTGTTGTTTATTTTGCGCGCCGAAAAATTGAGTTTTTCATCTTTTTGAAATTGAGTTATATAAAGGAAAAGTGTCTAAAATAACCCCTGAGAGGTGTACATGTATATTTTATGGGAAAAGTATGAAGTCTAAACAGCAATAATTTAGCCATATACTTAATATTTCATGTCACAAAGAACACATGCACATCTGGTATTGACAATGTCTGACATGGATGATCAGCGGTTGTGCAATGGGTAAAAGGTTCAGTCCAAATTTTGCCACTATCTATGTAGCTCATTGGGAAGAGCAGGCTTTAAGAAAATTAGATAAACAGCCTCTCTTATACCTCAGATATTTAGATGACATTTTTGTACTTTATAACCACTCCAAGGAAGATTTCAGAGTATTTTTCGAAACTCTAAATAACCATGACCCAAATATCAAACTCGAAGTAGTTATTCATGACTCTTCTGTAGATTTTTTGGACCTAACAGTTTTTAAGGGACCTGGGTTTCAGAACACTGGATTATATTAGGGAGATGATGGAATTGTAGCAAACCTTGGTATTGGGTGCATGGATGTGATAGTGAGGTAGAGAGGTACTCCGGATTGTTGGAACTACCACACAATATGCTACCAAATTTGAAGTGTGTGTAGCTGCAATGGTTTGGTTTCTAAAGCATTAACATCATTCTGTGGATAATGCTACCAAATTTGAAGTGTCTAGCTGCAAAGGTTCTGTTTCTAAAGCATTAACCTCATTCTGTGGATATTTTCCATTACGTTGTCATGGAAACAGCAAAAACACTCAAATTTACCCAATTTATAGCCTTGTGCCTTTATAGTCTCTAGCTGCAACGGTTCACCTTTGAGAGCGCTCACATCGTTATATGGAGATTTTTCGTTATGTTGCCATGGAAACCACAAAAATCAACTAAATGTGCCCAATTTCAATAGGCTTGTGCTTTACCACCCAACAATGCAGTATACCAAATTTGAAGACTCTAGCTGGAACGGTTCACCTTTTAAACCGGTCACGTCGTTATATGGATATTTTTCGTTATGTTGCCATGGAAACCACAAAAATCAACTAAATGTGCCCAGTTTCAGTAGGCTTGTGCTTTACCACCCAACAATGCAGTATACCAAATTTGAAGACTTTAGCTAGAACGGTTCACCTTTTAGAGCGGTCACGTCATTCCTCCAGCCAGCCAGCCAGCCATCCAGCCAGCCAGCCAGAGAGAGTGACGACATGATCCCATCGGCATCCGGCATATATGCCGACGGGATAAAAAGTCTGGAAACAGGAAGATAATTTATAGGGCATGAGATAATGTCCCGTCTGTCACGAGAAGTTGTCCCGTCTGTCACGTCACTAAGTGGCAAAAATCCATAATTAATCTTCTTCATAGGAAAACTGTTAACCCTAACTCTGATTACTTGATTAGTCCACTAACATTTGATTTACATTAAAAGTTGATTTTCATTTGAGAAGGAGATAGAAATCTATCTTGTCTATTCCTTTTTCAAATGCGTGGTCCCTGCTTGTCCCGTCTGTCACATTTGTCAATTCCAGTTGAAAAGAAAATATTAATAATAATTATTTCAATGTTTCTGTCTTAAGTTTAGGTACAACTAGTTCACTAACACTGATAAGTTTTTGCTTAGATTTTTATTAAATTTAGTTTGGTAGAGAGTTGTGTTAACATCACAGGGTGGCTATCTTTTGTCCCATCTGTCACACTGGAAATGACCACCTGTAATATTTTTATAGTCTAGCCTCGCTATAAGGTGCCTCAATATAGTAGCGATTCCGATATAACGCGGGTGCTGTTGTGTCCCCCAAATTAACAAATGCATATTATTTCAACCCTTTTATAAAGCTAAAAATCTATAAGGTGGCTCAAATTTAGGCCACCAACAACAGGTTACACCGCATATGCATTGAAACACAATACAGGTAAAAGATGACAATCTAACAATATCATACCTGAACCATCAGGAGTCAATTTTTTGATTGACTGTGCCACGTTGACAGTGAAGTTCAACCAGCAGCACAGGTCCCATTCTTTATCCTTTGAACACATGAACGGGCACTCAGCAATTGATGACTGAAAATCTGGTCGACCAGTCAAACTGTCACAGATCTTTTCAGTATTCTGACATAAGTTAGGGTCTCTTCCATTCTGTGTCATTTTTTTTATAATACCCACATCTTTGGAACAGATCTCCTTTGAAAGGTCAACAATCGTATCGCATGATTTCTGGAGAAAGAGGCTTCGATACATGTAGCAATGTTCCCTTAACACACCCAACATATCAGGAGATGGAAACTTGCACCTTGAATCCAATGTGGAAAGCTTATCAGCTGTAAAGAAAATACAAATAATCACATACAAAAATATGTCGGGAGAACATGGAGAAAGAGGGAAATTATATTTAATATCGCGTTCAACAGTATTTCAGATATATAGCAACAATCGAAATATGAACCTTTTTGCACATATTTTAACATTGATGTTCTCGAGTAGATAATATTTTCAGACAGTCTCCAGGTGATCTATACATACGTGTGTATGACATAGTTGGAAATTGACTGTTTGTGAAGTGATACTCTTGTACTTTACTGGATTTGTACAGGCTATTCCAAGGTTTCATCTAGGAAATTTCAGTAGGGGCATTCTACATATCTTTTGTGAAGCTACAGAAGCTAGATATTCCCAGTCCCAGCAACATCAACATTTTTCCTTAATCACCGCTAAAAAGTGTCTTTAACCATGTGAGGACATCCTCAATACAACACCCACTATACCTTGCCTTACTTTGTACATAGAGGGTCGTATCAATAAATGTATTACATCGGGGGGGGGGGGGGGGGTTGATAAAATCTTTGGTATAAATTTAGAAGGGTTACCTTTAATCCCCCACAAAATATAATGCTAATAGTACCAAATCAATATTTAATGTGCAATTTGACCACAAAAAATAGGTCAAGGTCGGTCATCTTCAATAGGTTTCTGCCCCATCCTCAGATGCAACTCGAACTGTTGTATGAATTCGAATCGCCTGGTTTTAATCCTTCAAGAGATATCATGTTCACTTTGAACAAAGACAGACAGACAGATGGGCAAACAGACAGGCAGACACCGATGCCAATACCCCTTTCCAGTATTTCACTCCACAGCGCCTATGATTGGCCAATAAATTCTGATTCTGATTCTCCACGTGGTTCAAGGCAGAAAACTTAACTTGGGAGTTTCTCATTTATGGCTTATTCCATTGGTTAATCTGCACAATAAGGTGACGCAGGCCTCCCAGTCATATTTCAGAAATTTTAATTATAATTTTATGTCAATTTTTGTGAAAATTTATGATTATTTTATGCTATTTTCAAGGAAATTTTATGCTTTTGTCATCTACTTTTATGATGTTTTTAGGATTTATCATAAAAGTAGAGTCAAAGTGAATACAGATTGTAGGTTGGAGAGGTAAAATGTCACATGTGACAAGTTGAGAATGAGCACATATCACAGAACCCTGGCCATGTATGTGACTAATGCACTAATAATATAGCCCAACACAGAACCAGGTATTGTACAACATTACATGTACATACTTGTGGGCATGCCCAATACCTGATTTCGGAAATTTTAAGTGCAGTTCGTCAACTGACCAATTTTTTATTCCAACAAAAATTTGATTTTATGATTTTTTTATAAAAAGTTATGCTATTTTATGCTGTTTACTCATTTTCGGCAAAATTTTAAGATTTTTATGATTGTATGCCACTCTGGAAGGCCTGCTGTCAAAAGAATCCTGAAGCCATTTGCGTACACTTCGCCATCCATAAGATGGCTTGCGAATCGTGTGTCTCCATTATTGCGGAGCGATATCCGATACTTTACCGGATTCTGTTCGGCCTTCATCCGGCGGAGAACAGACTCAAGAACTCTGCTAAATTACAGGTTTTCATACCACTTCTGAAACAGATATTGCCTGGGCTTACAAAATATATAGGTATGTATAACTTTCGTATCATCCAAGAGGTGTGGTGGACCTGAAATTTTGAACAAGTAGTTCATCACATGACTCGAAAATGGCGGGTTACGTCGGTAGACTTTAGCTGATTGGCTGACGAAGTCACGTGGTATTGATTTATGGAAATTCCCTCTAGCAGTTGCCGAAAGTAGGCTGAACATGGATACACACGATCCCAGGGTCAGTCTTACCGCGTATAGATGACCGAGATGGTTACAAGTTGTCCTGAAGCCTGTATCCAAACTGTAAGATCAAGCATTTGTAATGCTCATATGCTGAGCAAGGCAATGTTCTTGTTGATCACAACTGGCAATCAAGTTCGCCCAATCTTAATAAATTAATATCCTATCAAAGCTCCACAATTATATATGTCGCTATATAGGATCTTACTGATCTCAACTGAATATGGTGTTCAGAGCGCCCAGGTCATGAATATTTACTACATGTAGTCTTATAACATCACGGTCACATTTTAACTACTTTACTTGCAGACATCATATCCACTTTAACCCAAGGTTTAGGCTGAGGGCCAGGCTATGTTTTTACCCTGTATTATGGTGCCAATCCTTTCGGGACCACGGCAACATCAGAAGATACTCCGCCAGTGCTGCATTTGATTCGGCTGAGCCACCCAAATGCCCCTACCATTATGTTCCCTTCAAAGCACTATGAAGAGTTTATAATCTGGATGGTGGACACTCATGTTAGTGCAAGCCGGTTAGATCCCACAAGCAACATAGCCAAATGGGGTAGCAGATGAGATTTAATTTTAATCAGATTGAATTTTGCCGATTAAATTCTCAAGAACACTGACTGGGTTGACCATCATTTTTATTACCATTTACCATTTGTGGTAATTAAATCAAATACCACTACATGTGGCTATAGTCAAGTTTACCCGACAATGTCAATTAACAGGACTGACTACTGCACTGCTTGGTATTCCAGGCTTGCAAACGAACCTACTGACAAAGGCGCTTTGAATGCCAAAATTTGCCGTTCATTTCAGCTCTGGTATTTGTAAGTGCAGGATATTGCATAAGCACAATGATATGGTTGTCAAAATAAGATATATACATATTTACTTTGTTGTCGACTGACAATAAACCTGGATTCAAAACTATCCAGGGATGATGCGTTTGTGTTTGACATCATGGGCTAGCGAGTTAGTAATTTTGGGGCAAGGGATATACAAATTGTTTTCAGGTTGTTGGTAGTTGCTCTAGATCGTCTTTGTGTGATTTCATGAGTGTATGCAAACAGAGAGTTAAGGTACAGAGGCAATTGCGTTAATGTATACACTCATTTAATTCGGTTCAGTTTCGGTTCGGTTCGGTTATTATATATATCTTTATATATATCTTTATATATATCTTTATTTCATGAGGGTAACTCTGTCAGTTGCAAAAACTGTTCTTCCCGGAGGCCCTCCAAAAAAAAATAAAAAATAAAAAAATAAATAAATATACAAGTATGTACAACATATACAATCACGAAACACTGCAGAGTACATTACATGTAAATGTCTTGACATAAAAATAGTACATAATATTATGTGCTACTAGCATAGGGATTTTAGAAGTCTGGACTTGAAGGCATTGAGAGATGGGGCTTCTTTGAGGTTATTGCCAAGGGAGTTCCACAACATTGCTCCAAAATATAACATTAAAATATGACCGCAAATTTTTTAAACCGGAACGAAGTTTGAACGAATTGTGACGGGATTATGACCGAAACGAAATAACTGAAACGAAATAACCGAAACGAAATGAACGGAATGGAGTGAGGGAAATTTGGACTGCCGCAGTCGACTGCCCGCTGCGGCAGTTTAATGTTTGCCTGTGAATAAAGTTGGATGACTGACAGAATGGCTCAGAAACCCGTATATAGTTAAATGGTGTTTACAAAATGTACTGATTGTAATTTGTATAGATAGATCTTTACTCTACTCCCGCGTTCGAAAAACCCCACATGGTCAACTGTGCGAACTTTGACCCTGCAAAGCTATGCCCCTGAAAACAGCCGCACCACGTAGTCCTATCCGTGCGATACTTTTAAAGTGTGATCACCTACTGTTCACTTCCGTAGTCTACAAAATTTGTGATTACAGATGAATTGATTTTCAAAATACTATAACAACAACTACATGGCTTGTTGTCCAAAGATTCTGTGTTGTAATCTGTTATGGACAGCGTCTTTTGTTTTTTTGTTTTGTTTTTTTCACACTGTTTGGTCCCGGAGATGATTGAATGATTTGTTTTTATACTCAGAAATAAGTCCCCCCGCAATACGCCCATTATGAGCCCAGTACGGTAACATAACAACGGAATAAAAGAACAACATTTCACATGGGGTACATGCAGATCTAATACCCATTACGAAGTAAGAGTATATTACCAATACAATAACAGTAACACTTGAAATTAAGCCTAGAGCTCAAATTAACAACTAGAGCCTTAGGCACTGAAACGGGGCTATTTAAATGTCAAAATAGGCGGTTGGAATAATTCCACTAAACTCTTTGATGTTTCATCTCATGGCGAAGAGCCACATAATTTGTTCAGTCTCGCACAATTAGCTCAACAATGATCTCTGAAGAAATAAGTGTAATTATACATGTACATGTATATATTGAAAAGAAATGACTTGAAACAGATGGGACAAATTCCTTATTTATTATGAAACCGATTTAATGACATGATAAATAATGTCTTCTCTGCATGTTACCAATATTTGTGAAATATTTTATTTTTTCAGCAGGGGATTATAGAAAGTATTGGGATACAATGTAAAATTCGAATCATCAGATGGACTGGAGCTATGCTGAGATTCATCCTCTCATAGCATCACACTACATACATGTACCTCCTGCTGTCAGTTAGTACACCCCCAGTTTGGGAGGTTACAAGTGATAAGAGTAAACACTGAATTACTCTGATCATGGAGTTTACAAATGCTCCCAACAGGTTCATGTAGGTCAATTATATCTAAACAGGATGCCTGCAATTGGCCCAAAACAGCCAAGTGAACCCAGCTATTGACCTGGGTCATGCATGTGTATGCAATTCCACCTAGTATAGAGGGTCTGCTGGAGGGGGATCTGTGTGTGTAATCCCCAAGTTACATACTGTGAATATACAATTCCTGCAAGAATTGAAGCCTAGAAAATTAGAGTTTCTTGCCAACATGGTAAACTTCTGTTAAGTATGCCTTAAATTATTTTCTTCTGCCAGGGATTCATAGAAGTCCAAATTTTTTCTACCCAATATAAAATATTGAGTTCTTTTCATGCTCAAATTGAGTTTTTTTCAAGTTTTTACGGCCCATCCACAAGTTGAAATTGAGTTCTTGAATGTTTTTACCACCCTACCAATTAAGATATGAACAAACAGTTTCTGTAGTACTAAGGTGAGCTATCTAATGTGATTTGGATAATGGTCATCTGAATGACCAAAAAAAACCACGTGTTCTGTATTGTAACTTGCTCACTTATTTTAATAGATTTCAAGACCATGGCATATTAGTCCATAGAGGCCATGATGCCGCTAGTGCCCTAATCTCGTGACCCAAAACATTTACAAGCGCAGCTTGTCTATCCGTAGCCATGTAGGACGCTAGCCGAATCGTATTTTTGAGCCAACTTGAGATAGTATTTTTGCTTATTTCTTGTTTGGCTTTGGGATCAGAGGTAGAAAGAGGCAAATGTCGTGTTTGACCTCCAGTAGCACGCCCTCATAATGTCAGTCACTGATCTGTTAGTCCACAGAGGCCATGATGCCGCTAGTGCCCTAATCTCGTGACCCGAAACGTTTACAAGTGCGACTTGTCTATCTGTAGCCGTGGAGTACGCTACCCGAATCGTATTTTTGAGCCAACTTGAGATAGTATTTTTGCTTATTTCTTGTTTGGCTTTGGGATCAAAAGGGATAAACAAACGCCTCCTACCCGCTCTGATCTCCTCTGTACGATTCAGGTAACATGCAAGTGCACGAACCGGACACATCAACATGTCTGATTCAAGAACGGACGAAAGGAAACCAGGTAAGGCTGGAATTGTGAACTCTCGAGATATGGAATCGTGGAGGGCTTGATTCTTAGCCACAAACTCAGGAACTGTTGTGAAAACTACATTGCTCCAATCCCTAGAGTGTCTGACATTCCTTCTATCGAGCACATGCAGTTCTGACACACGAGCTGCCGAGGCAAGAGCCAACAAAAACGAAGGAACAGGTACAATAGGAACTCTGCTACTTCAGGGATAGTGGCACAGGATGGATTTATATCCCTCTCTCCACACCAAAGATCGAAGATTGCCCACTTTGAATCGTATACAGCGGAAGAGGACGGTCGAATTGATTGTGCCATTCGGCGCCCAACCTCCGTTGAAAATCCCGCCTGAGCGAAGTGTCTCTTGAGCACTTGCACACGTGGTAGTGGAACAGTCCTGGCTGGCTGTGGAATATCGACGTTCCGGGCTGGCGCAGTGGATTGTGCCACACCGGAAGCTGTCTTGGTACATCTACCAGAAGATCCAGTAAGTCCGGGAACCACGGCCTTGCTGGCCACCACGGAACAATCAGGTAAACGACACAATGTGTGTTCGTGGATCTTCTGGAGTACCTTCGCTAGGATAGCTAGAAGAGGGAACGCATATGCTACCATCCTTGACCATTCCTGCGATAGGGCGTCCACTGCAAATGCCGACGGATCCGGAACCGGCGACATGAACAGGGGCAATAGATTGTTGTGCCGAGTGGCGAACAGATCTATGTGTGGCATCTCCCAGACAGGAGCTATTTGTTTTAGTATGGCTGGGTGAAGTTGCCACTCTGTGGGAATTATCTGATTCCGTCGTGAAAGCGAATCCGCTAAGACATTCAGAATTCCCGGGATGTGTCTGGCCAACACTGATATGTTGTTGTCCCAACACAGACCGAAAAAGATTTCCGCTTGGCTTTGTAATTGCGGAGATCTCGTCCCCCCCTGCTTGTTGATATAGGACACGACTGATGTGTTGTCCGTCGCAACTAGCAGGTTCTTGTCGGTCAATACGCTCACCCACGTGCGGATGGCATGTGTCACTGCCATAAACTCCAACACGTTTATATGGTACGAGCGTTCCTCGATTGTCCATAACCCGGATATCGACCTGGACTCAAGGTGGGCTCCCCATCCTTCCATAGATGCGTCCGTGAACAGGTGATGTGACGGACGAAACGGAAGTAGGGACACACACGGCATAACGTTGAGTGGATCCAGCCACCATTGGCGGCATTGTTTGACAAGCGGTGTTACAGGTATCCACGGATTCAACTGACTTTCGACCCATTGGTGATTGAAGTAAATCATTAAGGGACGAAGCTGCAGCCGCCCTCTTGGTGTTGACGTCAAGAAGCCGATTATCGCAGCAAAGTGTAAAGCCCTGGCTTGAGATAACTCTAGGAATTGAGGTATCTTCGTTGTTATCTTTTGCCAACGATCTTCTGGGGGTTTGGCGAGAGCTAAAAACATATCGTATTCCACCCCCAGAAATTTGCGCCTTTGCGACGGAGTCAGCTCTGACTTCTCTTCGTGTGGGATGTATCCCAGAGAAGTCAATATTCTTAAGACAAACTGGGTGTCTAGGATTAACTGCTCTTTGCAGGCATTCCTTAGCAGGGAGTCGTCGATATAAAAGTGGTACTTTATACCTAGACTGTGCAGGAATTGTGCCACTGGTGTAAACACTTGTGTGAACACCCAAGGGGAAGTGGATAGGCCGAACAGAAGCACTTGAATTTGGAAGCGTCGTTTGCCGACCATGAATCTCAAGTACTTCCTGTCCTCCGGATGTATCGGGATATGAAGGTATGCATCCCCTAAATCCAGAGAAGTCAGCCATTCCCCTTGCTTGAGTACCGTCTGGATAGACCGGAAGGACTCCATGCGGAAGTGTGGCGGTGGAGTGAGGTAGTCCTTGTTGAGGCGCTTGAGGTTGATAACCATGCGCATCACGGACGTGTCTTTCTTGGGGACCAGAAAGACCGGCGAATAGAACCCGGGTGTTGTATCCCAAACCGGAAACTCTATTACTGCAGCCTTCTCTATCAGCTTGTCCACAGAGGACTGAATTGCTGACAGATGACCCGTTCGTAATGGAATACGAGACGGAAGGGGATATGCAGTCAAGGGAGGAAGCGTGTCGAACAATAGCCGATAGCCGTATCTGATAGTTCGAATGACCCACGCTTCCGTCCCGATCCTTATCCAGTTCCTCCAAAACAACTGAAGCCTTCCCCCTACCGGAAGATCTAGTTATTGGGGAACTGGAAACATTATGTCTCGGTGTTCCCGCCATACCGGAAGCCACCCGGTATGGCCCGAAACATCAGGTATTCTTCTTTGACTGCTTGGATTTCCCCTTACCCTGCTTCTTATGGCCAAAGCTCGATAACCTAGGCTCTAAAGAAGCAGGCGCTTGGCTCTGCTGTTGGCCGGAAGCACCCTTAGTAGCCTTGGAACTAGGCGGGTTCTTCTTAGCCTTCTTCGCCTTTGGACCCGACCCGGAAGCCATAGGTCTTTTGGACGAAGCACCGACCTGTCATGTTCAATACGATCCATTTCAGGTCGAACTTCGGCAACAGCATCACCAAACAGTAAAGAAGAAGCCGTAGACGTCTCTAGTAGACTCCTCTTTACTGCTTCCGGTGTGTAATCGTGCATTAAAGGAATGAAGGCCATTCTCCTTAAATGCACCAGCATAGAAGATAAGTAGGCATTGTGAACCAGTAAATCTTCTACTGCACCGGAAGCAATCTTCTGGTTGTCAAGAACGAGGTTAATTCCCTCCTGTAGCTGTTCTTGACTTTCTGCACCCGACAGCGAGAACAGACCATCCTTTATGGCTTTCAGAAACCAGTCCAGGTGATTCGTAATCGCCACTCCTTGTCGGGCAGTTTCCTCTAGTACGGCGGCCTGTTTGTTCGTAAACGGAACATCCGGATTACTAGGCAATTTAGTATTTGCAGGACATAAATACTGAAAATCGCCGTTCACCTCTGCAGACCGGAAGCTAACGGTGAGTCATGTACGCCATAAGATCGTATGTTTGGCTTCTGTACTGGGAACGGACCAGAAGATCCTGCAGGGCGGAAGCGAGCTCTAGGTCTCAGCCTGACTGCACGTTCCTCCTGCGTAGCGGGTTCTGCTAATGTTCTATGGAACAAGTGGCAAATAGAATGAATAGCAGTTGAGGCCGGAAGCGTGGTAGCCGACCTCGTAACCCGATTTGACTCTCCTGATTCAGTTTCAATATCCCATGCACGTGGGACCGGAAGCTGCATACCAGGAATCAAGTCATAGATCCGGAAATTAATTCATAATATTTCCTAGCATCTGGATCAGTATTGGTAGGTTCATTCAATTCAGAGCTACCGTACTGGTCCCTATCCACTTCCATAGCTTCCGGGGCTTCCTGCCAACGAGGAGTAATGGAAGGGATAGTCCTGGTCAAATTAGCTTCCGGTTTCCTAGACTGTTCAGCCAAAACCGGATGCGGGGAGGTACCGCTCCTTATTTGACTGGTCATCATCTCTCTCAGTTCCTTCATCTCCTCACGTTGCTGCTCCATTCCGCGCAGAATGGCAGCCAACGTAGGATCTGTCACTGGAGAGTGGACCGGAAGCAGGGCCTGACGAGGTGTGTTCACACTCGGGGACCTTACATATGACTGTGAGCACGGCCACTGTAATGGTCGGTGAACTGGCACTCGAGGTCGTAAACCGGAAGCACGTATAGGAGGACGCATCATACGAAGCATAGCCGGTCCCGTACCTCGAATACCACCGGAAGCAGATATCTGAGCTAAGCCATGCAAGGGCGAAGACAGATTAGCAACCGGATGCCGCATAATTTGACCTACTTGAGAGGGGTCTTTATACCGCGTCTCAGAGGCAGGCAAATAATTTGGCATATCATAGGTACCTGTATACATACCATACTGCCGTTGTTGCAGGAACCTCAATCTCTGGTGGCCCAGAAGGCTCGTAGAAACAAACGTCTGGCAGGGGGACGAGGAAGGCCACCAGAGTAACCGGAAGCGGGTTGAGAGTAGTCAGACAAACCAGTCGTAAAAGAACGACCGGAAAGTCCAGGCCTCAACAGCATTGAGGAAGGTACTCTCCCAACCCCGGAACGAAATGAAAACTTAACGTTAGGCCCCTCACTAGTGCTACCTAAGTTTTCGTAATCATAAGTTAACTCCGATCGAGAGATCGAAGTCCCCTGGCTTTCCCACGCTAAGCCTGGCTCCGTTTCCGATTTCCCTTCATCGTCGTATCCAGGCGTCTGCTCGATAGGAACATCCACTTCCACAGTCGTTGTAGTGCCAGATTCCAAATCTTCGATCGTCCCTTCCACGTGTACCAACCGGGTTGGCTTACCTGATTGACCCTTCGCCTGGTCTGAAATGGAAGAATCATGAGCGGGGGGGGGGCGTTTGTTTATCTTTATTCACGTTCAATAGGCTGACTAGAGTAGGCACAGCTGACGAACTTACAAACCCCCTAGTCTCCTCGACTACACTAGTACGTGGAGACCTAGCCACATACGTCTCATTGGCGAGATTGGTTGACATAACGACATTATTTTCCTCGTTAGCTGCCAGTGAACCGGCCAGATACACCTGGAATATGCCGGGAGCCCACACAATACATTCTTCACAGGCCGTGTCCCATGTACAAACTCTTCCCTGGCGGCATGGCGGACACGTAGAGTGAAGGTCATAACTAGGCTTGTCACCTCCACAAGACATGCATGACATTTGAGACATATTTTGAGCCATTTTTACGCTGATAACTTATAGAATACTTCCCAAAGGACTTCTTGCTGAATATCTGAGGTAATCCAACTGTGAGTGATTTCGCTAGGAATAGGCAATTTTTCACGGAGCTGACAATGTTTACTTCCTGACCCACGAAGCAGTAGGAACAAGAAGAAGGAATTATGGGTAATTGAGCAGTCACGTGACTAGCAGGGGAGAGAACTGTGTCATTCAAATTCTTACTGTATGATTTCATGTAGAACAAGAAATGCAAAGAGTGGAAGTGAGGTAAGTTTTCAGCGCAAATAACTGACCCGTTCGTAATGGAATACGAGACGGAAGGGGAGATGCAGTCAAGGGGGAAGCATGTCGAACAATAGGCGATAGCCGTATCTGATAGTTCGAATGACCCACGCTTCCGCCCCGATCCTTATCCAGTTCCGCCAAAACAACTGAAGCCTTCCCCCTACCGGAAGGTCTAGTTGTGGCGGGACTGGAAACATTATGTCTCGGTGTTCCCGCCATACCGGAAGCCACCCGGTATGGCCCGAGACATCAGGTATTCTTCTTTGACTGCTTGCTTTTCCCCTTACCCTGCTTCTTATGGCCAAAGCTCGATAATCTTGGCTCTAAAGAAGCAGGCGCTTGGTTCTGCTGTTGACCGGAAGCACCCTTAGTAGCCTTGGAACTAGGCGGGTTCTTCTTAGTCTTCTTCGCCTTGGGACCCGACCCGGAAGCCATAGGTCTCTTGGTCGAAGCACCGGAACCCACTGACCTGTCATGCTCAATACGATCCATTTCAGGTCGGACCACGGCAACAGCATCACCAAACAGTAAAGAAGGAGCCGTAGAAGTTTCTAGAAGGCTTCTCTTTATTGCTTCCGGTGTGTAATCGTGTATCAAAGGAATGAAGGCCCTTCTCCTTAAATACACCAGCATAGAAGATAGGTAGGCATTATGAACCAGTAAATCTTCTGGTAGTCAAGAACGAGGTTAAATCCCTCTTGTAACTGCTCTTGACTGTCCGCGCCCGACAGCGAAAACAAACCATCCTTAATGGCTTTAAGAAACCAGTCCAGGTGATTCGTGATCGCCACTCCTTGTCGGGCAGTTTCCTCTAGTGCGGAGGCCTGTTTGTTCGCAAACAGAACATCCGGATTACTAGGCAATTTGGTATTTGAAGGACACAAATACTGAAAATCACTGTTCACCTCTGCAGACCGGAAGCTAAATGGTGAATCATGTACGCCATATGGTCGTATGTTTGGCTTCTGTACTGGGAACGGACCAGAAGATCCTGCAGCGCGAAAGCGAGCTCTAAGTCTCAGCCTGACTGCACGTTCCTCCTGCGTAGCGGGTTCTGCTAATGTTCTATGGAACAAGTGGCAAATAGAATGTATAGCAGTTGAGGCCGGAAGCGTGGAAGCCGACCTCGTAACCCGATTTGACTCTCCCGACTCAGTTTCAATATCCCCCGCATGTGGGACCGGAAGCTGCATGTCAGGAATCAAGTCATAGATACCGGAAATTAAATCGTAATATTTCCTAGTATCTGGATCAGTATTGGTAGGTTCGTTAAATTCCGAGCTACCGTACTGGTCCCTATCCACTTCCATAGCTTCCGGGGCTTCCTGCCAATGAGGAGTAATGGAAGGGATAGTCCTCGTCAATCTTGCTTCTGGTTGCATAGACTGTTCAGCCAAAACCGGATGCGGCGGCATACCGCTCCTTATTTGACTGGTCATAATCTCTCTCAGTTCCTTCATCTCCTCACGTTGCTGTTCCATTCCGCGCAGAATAGCAGCCAACGTAGGATCCGTCACTTGAGAGTGCAGGGAAGCTGGGCCTGACGGGGTGTGTTCACACTCGGGGACCTTACAAATGACTGTGAGCACGGCTACTGTAATGGTCGGTGAACTGGCATACGAGGTCGTAAACCGGAAGCACGTATAGGAAGACGCATCATACGTAGCATAGCCGGTCCCGTACCTCGAATAACACCCGAATCAGAAATTTGTGCTAAGCCACGCAAGGGCGAAGTCAAACTAGCAACCAGATGCCGCATAATTTGACCTACTTGAGAGGGGTCTCTATACCACGTCTCAGAGGCAGGTAAAAAATTTGGCATATCATAGGTACCTGCATACATACCATACTGCCGTTGTTGGAACCTCAATCTCTGGTGGCTCAGAAGGCTCGTAGTGACAAACGTCTCGGCAGGGGGACGAGGAAGGCCACCACAGAAACCGGAAGCAGATTGGGAGAAGCTAGACAAACCAGTCGTTCCAGTGTTAGTAGATGTTATAGAACGACCAGAAAGTCCAGGCCTCAACACCGTTGAGGACGGCAATCTCCCAATCCCGGAACCAAATGAAAATTTAACGTTAGGCACCTCACTAGTATTGCCCAAGTTTTCATAGTCATAAGTCGAATCCGATCGAAAGATCGGAATTGACTGGCTTTCCCACGCTAAGCCTGGCTCCGTTACCGATTTCCCTTCATCGTCGTATCCAGGCGTCCGCTCGATCGGAAGTTCGACCTCCAGTCGTAGTAGTGCCGGATTCCACATCTTCGATTGTCCCTTCCACTTATACAACCCGGGTCGGTTTCTTACCTGATTGACCCTTCGCCTGGTCTGAAATGGAAGAATCGTGAGTGGGAGGGGGCGTTTGTTTATCTTTATTTACATTCAACAAACTGACTAGAGTAGACCGAGCTGGCGAACTAACAAACCCCCTAGTCTCCTCGACCACGCCGGTACGTGGAGACATAGCTACATACGTCTCATTGGCGAGATTGGTAGACATAACGGCTTTATTTTCCTCAATAGCTGCCAGTGATCCAGCCAGATATACTTGAAATATGCCGGGCGCCCACACAATACATTCCTCACAGGCCGTGTCCAAGGTACATACTCTTCCCTGGAGACATTGGGGACACGTGGAGTGAAGGTCATATACAGGCTTGTCACCAACACAAGACATACATGACATTTGAGACATATTTTGAGCCATAATTTCGCTGATAACGTATAGAATACTTCCCAAAGGATTTCTTCAAGAATATCAGACATCTGAGGTAATCCAACTGCAAGTGATTTCGCTAGAAATAGGCAATTTTCACGGAGCTGAACAATTTTACTTCCTGACTCACGCGCAGTAGGAAACAAGGAGGAATTATGGGTGAGTGAACAGTCGGGTGACTAGCAGGGGAGAGAACTGTGTTATTCAAAATTCTTAATAGATGATTTCATGTGGAACAAGAAATGCAAAGAGTGGAAGTGAGGTAAGTTTTCAGCGCAAATAACATACTTAATTAATATTATCCTGGATGGTATAAAGAAGATTCGTTCTCATCGAGGCGTACAAGGTACATTCCAAAAGATGTTTTTAATTGTGTTGCGGAAACCTGTCGCTTATGTACGGGAGATATCACAGAGAAAAGTACCAGTAATGAAAAACTTATTAGCCCATTCTTCCTAAATATTTACATAATACTAAAAATTTGTCTAGACTAATGTGATAACAAACGAGAAGGATTTTACCGATAGCACAGAAGAATATATAAGATAAATATTCTGATAAAAAATGTTATTAAACAATTTTGAATCACTTTTTCTTTTCTCATATCGCCCAATCTTATAAACAGTTTTACAGTCACCTTCATAACAGATCATATTGTGGAATGCAAATAGAATACAGATCTGAGTGAATGGAAGTAATTCTTGCATAAAGCATTCACTTTTTACATGAAAAAAACCGGAATGTGAAATTGAAGACCGAAGAGTTCCCTGCTGTTGACCTTGTTGTTTTGGCGTCACGCAGACCTCGGCGAAAGCACTCTTTCGTGCAGACGTCGTGAAAGATTTCATTCCAACTTAGAGTATATAAAATTATGTTTTTAGATCTAATATAAATTTCGCTGATAACGTATAGAATACTTCCCAAAGGATTTCTTCAAGAATATCAGACATCTGAGGTAATCCAACTGCAAGTGATTTCGCTAGAAATAGGCAATTTTCACGGAGCTGAACAATTTTACTTCCTGACTCACGCGCAGTAGGAAACAAGGAGGAATTATGGGTGAGTGAACAGTCGGGTGACTAGCAGGGGAGAGAACTGTGTTATTCAAAATTCTTAATAGATGATTTCATGTGGAACAAGAAATGCAAAGAGTGGAAGTGAGGTAAGTTTTCAGCGCAAATAATATACTTAATTAATATTATCCTGGATGGTATAAAGAAGATTCGTTCTCATCGAGGCGTACAAGGTACATTCCAAAAGATGTTTTTAATTGTGTTGCGGAAACCTGTCGCTTATGTACGGGAGATATCACAGAGAAAAGTACCAGTAATGAAAAACTTATTAGCCCATTCTTCCTAAATATTTACATAATACTAAAAATTTGTCTAGACTAATGTGATAACAAACGAGAAGGATTTTACCGATAGCACAGAAGAATATATAAGATAAATATTCTGATAAAAAATGTTATTAAACAATTTTGAATCACTTTTTCTTTTCTCATATCGCCCAATCTTATAAACAGTTTTACAGTCACCTTCATAACAGATCATATTGTGGAATGCAAATAGAATACAGATCTGAGTGAATGGAAGTAATTCTTGCATAAAGCATTTACTTTTTACATGAAAAAAACCGGAATGTGAAATTGAAGACCGAAGAGTTCCCTGCTGTTGACCTTGTTGTTTTGGCGTCACGCAGACCTCGGCGAAAGCACTCTTTCGTGCAGACGTCGTGAAAGATTTCATTCCAACTTAGAGTATATAAAATTATGTTTTTAGATCTAATATAAAGTTGATTGTAATAGACAGATGGTTGGTTGGTTGTTTGAATTTTAACGTCGCACCTAACCTTATTGGTTACACGGTGACGATGACCCAAACAAACATACCCTAACAAAACCCTAATCCTAACAAAAACCTAACCAAAACTACAAAAAAATTTGAATTTTGAATTTTGAAAATTAGGCTCTTCAGACACTGATCACAATGGATCCTCAGAGAGCCCAATCTGTTTGGTAATAATCTACCTCCTATGCCAGACAAATATGGTATGGTAAACCATGCTGCCCTAAGCTGGAGGCCCTATAATAGAAAGAAGAAGCATATATCTCTGTGAATCTGGGGATAATGAAGATCGATCTTCGTTATTTTCTTGAAATTGAAAATCCGCGACAAGTTGCCATTTTCAACAACTGTTCTCCGTGAATGTGACTGACGATATAACAAAATAATATATTACACACGTTTACATTTATGAGAACGAACCGGAATGAACGAAATATTATGTAGTTGTGCGATGGAAAAACTTCCAGATCGAGTTTCCTTAGAATTAGTATTAGATAAACCTTGCAAACTTTTTGAGCATTTTGAACATAACCAATAGTAACAACTAAATTGATTTTCATTATTTCTCAAACGAAATGTATCCAATGTTTGAACCGCGATTTCTCATGGGTGAGTGAGTGAGTGAATAGGGTTTAACGTCGCTTTCAACATTTTTTCAGCTATATCACGACGAGGAAGGGAAGGGAGGGGAGGGGGAGGGGAAGGGGAACCTACTTGTAACAGAGCAGATCTAATGCTGCCATTTTATAGTGCTGTCCCACTGAAATATCATGCTGTAGGCAGACATGACACCCCACTCAGTCACATTATACTGACACCGAGCGAACCAGTCCTTGTTCTATCCTCTTAATGCTGAACGTAAGCGAGGAAGCAACAAGTTCCATTTTTCAAGTCTTAGGTATGACCCGGCCTGGGATCGAACCCAGAACCTACCGCTTACGAGGCCGACACTCTAACCATTAGACCACCGCAGTGCGGTCCGATTTCTCATGGTCATCAAATTGAGAATATTGCCAGTTTACGGGGATGTGCTATATTAAAAATTGAAATTGAGAGCATACCTTCGATATTATACTGAAAATATAAAAAAAAAAATTTTACAAGAAAATTTTCTGTTATTAAGCTAAAACTTACCTCACTTCCACTCTTTGCATTTCTTGTCTACATGAAATACCACAGTAAGAATTTAAATGACACAGTTATCTCCCCTGCTAGTCACGTGATAGCATAGCTACCCACAATTCCACTTCCTTCTTGTTCCACTGCGATACATGGTCTGGATGTATCATAGCGGGGAGGTTGGGTGGGCATCACTGGAAGTGAGGTAAGTTTTAGCTTAATAACAGAAAATTTACTTGTAAAATTTTTTTGTTATTTGCGCTGAAAACTTACCTCACTTCCACTCTTTGCATAGAGTGCCACCGTAAGGTAGGTGGGCAAACTGATACAATCCGTGGTAGTGATAAATGCCATACATAGTGACTAGTTCAAAGTAGAAATCATAGATCTTCTACCTCATAGAGGATCCATGAAATCATACAACAGTAATAACCTGTATGCCTATGGTACACAGGGAACCTCTGTTGCTACTCTGACTTCAAGGCTGAGATGCAAGATACGCCCCCCCCCTTTTTTTCGAAAGGGGCCGAGAGAAAAAAATGCACTCACCCGCAAGCAGGGTTACAACTGTACGCCCGGACTTTTGTAGCTATATTGCTGGCCTCGGTCCCCTTGACACCCGCTGTGCGGTCACAAGTGGGCCGATGGAATAGAGGTCGTTACATGCCAACGTTATGTCCCGGAGATAGTAGGAGGCAAATGTCGTGTTTGACCTCCAGTAGCACGCCCTCATAATGTCTGTCACCGATCTGTTGGTCCATAGAGGCCATGATGCCGCTAATGCCCTAATCTCGTGACCCGAAACGTTTACAAGCGCGGCTTGCCTATCAGTAGCCGTGGAGTACGCTAGCCGAATCGTATTTTTGAGCCAACTCGAGATAGTGTTTTTACTTATTTCTTGTTTGGCTTTGGGATCGAAAGGGATAAACAAACGCCTCCTTCCCGCTCTGATCTCCTCTGTACGATTCAGGTAACACGCAAGAGCCCGAACCGGACACATTAACATGTCTGATTCAAGACCGGACGAAAGGAAATCAGATAAGGCTGGAATTGTGAACTCTCGAGATATGGAATCGTAGAGGGCTTGATTCTTGGCCACAAACTCAGGAACCGTTGTGAGAACTACCTTGCTCCAGTTCCTAGAGTGTCTGATGTTCCTTTTATCGAGCGCATGCAGCTCTGACACCCTAGCTGCTGAAGCAAGAGCCAACACAAACGCCTCCTTCCCGCTCTGATCTCCTCTGTACGATTCAGGTAACACGCAAGAGCCCGAACCGGACACATTAACATGTCTGATTCAAGACCGGACGAAAGGAAATCAGATAAGGCTGGAATTGTGAACTCTCGAGATATGGAATCGTAGAGGGCTTGATTCTTGGCCACAAACTCAGGAACCGTTGTGAGAACTACCTTGCTCCAGTTCCTAGAGTGTCTGATGTTCCTTTTATCGAGCGCATGCAGCTCTGACACCCTAGCTGCTGAAGCAAGAGCCAACAAAAACGAAGTTTTGTATGATAAATATTTTAGCTCAATAGCTTCTATTGGCTCGAAAGGTGGCTCTCCCAATTGCCGAAGTACTAAGGCTAAGTCCCACTTAGGTAATTTCGGAACAGCCGACTGACCAGTTATCTTGTATGACTTGATTAGTGCAGATAAGTTTGGATCAGTCGAGGGATTAATCCCAGTACCCAGTAGAATAGGTTGAGCAATAGCCGCCCTATAACCTTCTACCGTAGCGGGCACCAGGCCCCTATCCCTGAACAGATACAATAGAAACTCTGCTACTTCAGGGATAGTGGCGCAGGATGGATTGATATCCCTCTTTCCACACCAAAGATCGAAGATTGCCCACTTTGAGTTGAATACAGCGGAAGAGGACGGTCGAATTGATTGTGCCATTCGGCACCCAACCTCCGCTGAAAATCCCGCCTGAGCGAAGTGCTGCTTGAGCACTTGCACACGTGGTAGTGGAACAGTCCTGGCTGGCTGTGGAATGTCGACGTTCCGGGCTGGCGCAGTAGATTGTGCCATACCGGAAGCTGTCTTGGTACATCTACCAGAAGATCCAGTAGTTCCGGGAACCACGGCCTTGCTGGCCACCACGGAACAATCAGGTAAACGACACACATGTGTTCGCGGATCTTCTGAAGTACCTTCGCTAGGATAGCTGGAGGAGGGAACGCATATGCTACCATCCTTGACCAGTCCTGCGATAGTGCGTCCACTGCATATGCCGCCGGATCCGGACCGGCGACATGAACAGGGGCAGTAGATTGTTGCGCCGAGTGGCGAACAGATCTATGTGTGGCATCTCCCAGACATGAGCTATTTGTTTTAGTATGTCTGGGTGAAGTTGCCACTCCGTGGGAATTATCTGATTCCGTCGTGAAAGCGAATCCGCTAAGACGTTCAGTACCCCCGGGATGTGCCTGGCCAACACCGATATGTTGTTGTCCCAACACAGACCGAAAAAGATTTCCGCTTGGCTTTGTAATTGCGGAGATCTCGTCCCCCCCTGCTTGTTGATATAGGACACAACTGTTGTGTTGTCCGTCGCAACTAGCAGGTTCTTGTCGGTCAATACGCTCACCCACGTGCGGATGGCATGTGTCACTGCCATAAACTCCAACACGTTTATATGGTACGAGCGTTCCTCGATTGTCCATAACCCGGATGTCGACTTGGACTCGAGGTGGGCTCCCCATCCTTCCATAGATGCGTCCGTGAACAGGTGATGTGACGGACGAAACGGAAGTAGGGACACACCTGGCATAATGTTGAGTGGATCCAGCCACCAAAGGAGGCATTGTTTGACTAGTGGTGTTATAGGAATCCACGGATTCAACTGCCTTTCGACCCATTCGTGATTGAAGTAAATCATTAAGGGACGAAGCTGCAACCGCCCTCTTGGTGTTACGTCCTGTGTTGACGTCAAGAGGCCGATTATCGCAGCAAAGTGTAAAGCCCTGGCTTGAGATAACTTGAGGAACTGAGGTATCTTCGCTGTTATCTTTTGCCATCGATCTTCTGGGGGTTTGGCGAGAGCTCGTAGCGTATCGTATTCCACCCCCAGAAATTTGCGCCTTTGTGAAGGAATCAGCTCTGATTTCTCTTCGTGTGGGATGTATCCCAGAGAAGTCAACATCCTTAAGACAAACTGGGTGTCTAGGATTAACTGCTCCTTGCAGGCATTCCTTAGCAGGGAGTCGTCGATATAAAAGTGGTACTTTATACCTAGACTGTGCAGGAATTGTGCCACTGGTGTAAACACTCGTGTGAACACCCAAGGGGAAGTGGACAGGCCGAACGGAAGCACCTGAATTTGGAAGCGTCGATTGCCGACCATGAATCTCAAGTACTTCCTGTCCTCCGGATGTATCGGGATATGCAGGTATGCATCCCTTAAATCCAGAGAAGTCAGCCATTCCCCTTGTCTGAGTACTGTCCGGATAGACCGGAAGGACTCCATGCGGAAGTGTGGCGGTGGAGCGAGGTAGTCCTTGTTGAGGCGCTTTAGGTTTATAACCATGCGCATCTCGGGGGAACCAGAAAGACCGGCGAATAGAACCCGGGTGACGTGTCCCAAACCGGAAGCTCTATTACTGCAGCCTTCACCATCAGCTTGTCCACAGAGGACTGTATCGCTGATAGATGACCCGTTCGTAATGGTATACGAGACGGAAGGGGATGAGCAGTCAAGGGAGGAAGCGTGTCGAACAATAGGCGATAGCCATATCTGATCGTTCGAATGACCCACGCTTCCGTCCCGATCCTTATCCAGTTCCTCCAAAACAACTGTAGCCTTCCCCCTACCGGAAGGTCTAGTTGTTGGGGAACTGGAAACATTATGTCTCGGTGTTCCCGCCATACCGGAAGCCACCCGGTATGGCCCAAGACATCAGGTATCCTTCTTTGACTGCTTTGATTTCCCCTTACCCTGCTTCTTATGGCCAAAGCTCGATAACCTAGGCTCTAAAGAAGCAGGCGCTTGGCTATGCTGTTGGCCGGAAGCACCCTTATTAGCCTTGGAACTAGGCGGGTTCTTCTTAGCCTTCTTCGCCTTTGGACCCGACCCGGAAGCCATAGGTCTCTTAGACGAAGCACCGGAAGCAACTGACCTGTCATGCTCTATACGATCCATTTCAGGTCGAACTTCGGCAACAGCATCACCAAACAGTAAAGAAGGAGCCGTAGATGTCTCTAGTAGACTCCTCTTTACTGCTTCCGGTGTGTAACTATGCATAAAAGGAATGAAGGCCTTTCTCCTTAAATACACTAGCATAGAAGATAGGAAGGCATTGTGTACCAGTAAATCTTCTACAGCACCGGAAGCAATCTTCTGGTAGTCAAGAACGAGGTTTATACCCTCCTGTAACTGTTCTTGACTCTCCGCGCCCGACAGCGAGAATAAACCATCCTTTATGGCTTTAAGAAACCAGTCGAGGTGATTCGTAATCGCCACTCCTTGTCGAGCAGTTTCCTCAAGTACTGCGGCCTGTTTGTTCGTGCAAGGAACATCTGGATTACTAGGCACTTTAGTATTGCTAGGGCATAAATACTGAAAGTCGCCGTTCACCTCTGCAGACCGGAAGCTAAACGGTGAGTTATGTACGCCGTAACTTTGTATGTTTGGCTTCTGTACTGGGAACGGACCAGAAGATCCTGCAGGGCGGAAGCGAGCTTTTGGTCTCAACCTTATAGCACGTTCCTCCTGCGAAGTGGGTTCTGCTAAAGTTCTATGGAACAAGTGGCAAATAGAATGAATAGCAGTTGAGGCCGGAAGCGTGGTAGCCGACCTCGTAACCCGGTTTGACTCTCCTGATTCAGTTTCAATATCCCCCGCATGTGGGACCGGAAGCTGCATATCAGGAATCAAGTCATAGATGCCGGAAATAAGCTCATAATATTTCCTAGCATCCGGATCAGTATTGGTAGGTTCATTCAATTCAGATCTACCGTAGTGGTCCCTATCCACTTCCATAGCTTCCGGGGCTTCCTGCCAGGAGGGAGTATTGGAAGGGATAGTCCTCGACAAATTAGCTTCCGGTTTCCTAGACTGTTCAGTCAAAACCGGAAGCAGTGGCGTACTACTCCGGAATTGACTGGTCATCATCTCTCTCAATTCCTTCATTTCCTCACGTTGCTGTTCCATACCGCGCAGTATGGCAGCCAATGTGGGATCAGTCACTTGAGAGTGGACCGGAAGCAAGGCCTGACGAGGTGTGTTTACACTCAAGGACCTTCCAGCTGGACGTGAGCACGGCCACTATAAAGGTCGGTGAACTGGCATACGAGGTCGTAAACCGGAAGCATGTATAGGAGGACGCATCATACGTAATAATCCCGGTCCCGTACCACGAACACCCCCGGAAGCAGATATCTGACCTAAGCCACGCAAGGGCGAAGGTAGACCAGCAACCGGATGCCGCATAATTTGACCTGATCTGATTGAGGGTTCTTGATAACGCAACTCAGACACAGGCAAAAAATTTGACATATCATAGGTGCCTGAATACATACCATACTGCCGTTGTTGCGGGAACCTTAATCTCTGGTGGCCCAGAAGGCTCGTAGATACAAACGTCTCGGCAGGGGGACGAAGAAGGCCACCAGAGTAACCGGAAGCAGGTTGGGAAAATTCAGACAAACCGGAAGCAACAGTTAAAGGCGTAACTGAGTGACCGGGAAGTCCAGGCCTCGACAGCGTCGAGGAAGGTATTTTCCCAACCCCGGACCCAAATGAAAACTTAACATTAGGCCCCTCACTAGTGCTGCCTAAGTTTTCGTAGTCATAAGTTGACTCCAATCGAGAGATCGGAGTCCCCTGGCTTTCCCACGCTAAGCCTGGGTCCGTCACCGATTTCCCTTCATCATCGTATCCAGGCGTCCGCTCAATTGGAATCTCCACGTCCACAGTCGTCGTAGTGCCAGACTCCAAATCCTCGATTATCCCTTCCACCTGTACCAACCGGGTCGGTGCCTTACCTGACTGACCCTTCGCCTGGTCTGAAATGGAAGCATCGTGAGCGGGGGGGGGGGCGTTTGTTTATCTTTATTTACGTTCAATAGGCTGACTAACGTAGACCCAGCTACAGAACTAACAAGCCCCCTAGACTCCTCGCCTACGCTAGTACGAGGAGACTGTGCTACATATGTCTCGTTGGCGAGATTGGTAGGCATAACAACACTATTTCCTTCGTTAGCTGCCAGAGAACCGGCCAGATACACCTGGAATATGCCGGGCGCCCACACAATACACTCTTCACAGGCCGTGTCCCATGTACAAATTCTACCCTGGCGGCATGGCGGACACGTTGAGTGAAGGTCATAACTAGGCTTGTCACCTCCACAAGACATGCATGACATTTGAGACATATTTTGAGCCATTTTTACGCTGATAACTTATAGAATACTTCCCAAAGGACTTCTTGCAGTAAATCAGACGTCTGAGGTAATCCAACTGTGAGTAGTTTCGCTAGAAAAGGCACTTTTTCACGGAGTTGACAATGTTTACTTCCAGCCCTACGAAGCAGTAGAACAAGAAGGAAGTGGAATTGTGGGTAGCTATGCTATCACGTGACTAGCAGGGGAGATAACTGTGTCATTTAAATTCTTACTGTGGTATTTCATGTAGACAAGAAATGCAAAGAGTGGAAGTGAGGTAAGTTTTCAGCGCAAATAACAGGTACGGGTATTGCATAATTCGTTTCATCGATTCTTGTCCCACTGATTAAATATTTATACACTGCATAATCCGGTAGTAAAATCCCGGACATTTACTCTTGAATGGTCAAAATTAACACAATTTGCAAGAATTTTTGAATATATAAAAACGAATGACTTGAACTTGCATATCTGTATGAGGAGCGGCCATAAGATGAAGCTTCCAATAAACAAATACCCACACTTTAATACCAGAAACGCTATTCCTTGATACGCGCAAGTCTGGGTCAACTTTGAAAGCAGGTGTCCGACGAAGCACAAATTACAATCCATTTTGCAAGCGGTGTTTATGATTAAAAAAAATATTGAATCTATTTCCTTTCACAAATTTTTAGATGGAATGCAAATACGCTTGATCGAGGTCGACGTGTTCGCCAGTAACACAAATTCATACACCTGATGTTATTCAATAGGTATGAATTACATGCAGACATTCGGGCCGATTAACGCCACGTGGACTCCCAACTGATTTTCTTGAGCTCGCTAACAAAGACCTCGCTAGCGGGCTCTTCCCGCAGCTCGCTTCCAGCCATTGTCTGACCGTGCTGATAGCGTGCGGCCTGTGTTCAATCATGTCGACGGACTACATTCAACAGAGTTAGAACAATGGCCAGGCGATAATCATGGGCATTGGCGCACTATACCTTTGTGTTGGCACGCTTCGTTTGCGCGCCGTTGGTGCGCCAAAATTAACCTTTCAGCTGGCCTGAACTGTCCTGTCGGAGTAACCCCTACAGCCAGAGTAGCCTCCTATTCTCGGTGTAACTACCTACTGTTGGAGTAACCTCCTACTGTAGGAGCTAGTAACCTACTGTCGGAGTAACTCTACAGTCAGAACAACCTGCTTTTCTCGGGGGTAACTACCTACTAACAGAGCAACCATCTAGTGTCAAGGTAACCTACTGTTGGGGAAACATCCTACTGTCAGAGTAACCTCCTACTATCGGAGCTAGTAACCTACTGTCGGAGTAACTCCTACAGCCAGAGTAACCTCCTATTCTCGGTGTAACTACCTACTGTTGGAGTAACCTCCTACTGTAGGAGCTAGTAACCTACTGTCGGAGTAACTCCTACAGCCAG
>JAVTVY010004354.1:0-37213 GCA_036873755.1 Hanleya hanleyi
CAATGAAATCTAGGTGTTATTTCTTTTATTATAAGCATTATACATGGATAAATGGTAGTCATTGGGTAAATAATTAGTTTGTTATACATGTACATGACATAGAAAAAGACATTTATGTGAAGCGAACTGTTCATATCTGCGAACTCTAACGTCGACGACTAAGTAAAAGGTGACTCCCCAGTGTAGACTGAAATCCATGTCATTTTCTTCATATTCAGTTTGAACTTTCTCATTTTAATATCGAATAAAAGTTAAATATGTAAACACGATTCTTGAATATTTTTACATTGGAATGGTTAGACCGTTTCGCTAATTTTCCCTACTGATCCAATACTAATATTACCGTGAATGATTACATATTTGAATATTTAAAATCCATGTCATTTTCTCTATACTCGGTTTTTATGTTCAAAATTCAGTACAGATTTAAAACTTAGAACAGAAATTGAGGGTCCCTTACTACTTTTTGATTTGGTAAAGCAGGAATATGTTTCGTTCATAAATTTCACTTGCTTTCAAGAAGAGCTGGAGTGACGTCAGACAAGGCGTCATTGTGATTATGACATCGCATTGTGACGTTAGGATACCAAGACGTTCAGAACGCTGTGACATAGGGTGCACTCCACACTTGTCACGGTTTCGCACAAAGTAATTTCATAATAAGGAAGGTCGCTCGTATTTGAAAGCATGATCTTTTTTCTTCACTTTTAACCAACTGATGTTAACTAACTAACTACATTAACTAACTATAATGCCAACCTGTTGGACGAAACCATTGCTTCAAACAGGCATATAATAATTGCTGGTTAAACGCGCCTACGCGCCACTACAGAATTAATCGTTCCGGTAAATGAATATTTAGCAGGCCAAAACTCGCACTTTTTCGGGGAAAATGATGATTCCTTTATGGCGATAAAATCTGAAAAAAGGGGAGTAGGTCGACCCCCTTTTTTTGCCTTTTTGAAATGCACGTTGGACGGGGAAAACCTTGACATGCATAAACGAAATCACTTACGTTTTTTTCTGAATGTCGAGTCGAAATTGACACATTTGCATACATTTTATGGACTTTTCCAGAAAAGTTGAAGGAGGGTTAAGGAGGATTGTGCGTCTTTCCTTTTCAATTTCGATAGTTCGCTTGTCTCCCGAAATAATGACACGGGTATGCTCATTCAGAAAATATATACTTTTACAGGGTTTTTGTCGAAGGATTAACAACTACTTATGGTCGAAGGGTCGAACCCATACCTGTTTTCTGACGCACATAAGTTAGTGGTGGAATGCACCCATAGTAGGCCTACTGAGTGTGCTTCTTGACTGCGCCATACCTTGAGCAGATAATCATTTTGGATAATGCGTGACGGCGTCATTTTGAAGGAGTTGTCTCCCTCAAACGCCACCCAGTCAAGATAAGAGTATTTGGCCATGGCTACTGTTTGTGGCCAACGCCAAGGACGGTGACACAGGCCCTCACAACAAGAGTTTTGGGGGTGGACGGTGATATTACGGTGAAGTGTCGAAATATGGGGTCTTTATATATAACCCCATGCTTTATATAAAAATACACCAAGGTCTGAAACACACTTTTGGTGGAACGATAAATAAATGGTTTACCTCCAAACAAAATACATCAGCATATTCTACAATTATCACTCTATATATTCCCGTCGTCAAATTAGTAATTTGTGCAATTTTATACCTTTGCTGGGCGATTCAAAATCCAACCTGACTGTCCATTCAACCGGTACAGCGAGATGATCGCCCAATTCTTTCTCAATTCTGATTGGTCAGCTAATCAGTGTGTGACCTCTCTTGTCAGAGGCGTGTCGCGACTGATCAATCAGAATTGAGAAAGAAGCGGACGATCATGTCGCTGTGCCGGTTGAATGGACAGTCAGGTTGGATTTCGAATCGCCCAGCAAAGATATAAAATTGCACAAATTTACTAATTTGACGACGGAAATATATAGAGTAACAGTTGTGGAATATGCTGATGTATTTTGTTTGAACGAAAATTTTGAACTTTTGAACGAAATTTTGAACGAAAACACATATGATTTATCTGTAGTCTCAATGTGTCGAGCTTAATTGCTCGATTATGAGATACATTTTTAGTTTATTCTATTCTCTTGGTATCTCTGTAAATAAAAAATCGAGTTTGCTCCAAGTGCTTTTATTTATCGTCATTTCTAATCATTCATCGTTTATTATCACGGAATTGTCAATCCTATTGAGATAGTGAGCATGTAGAGAAAAAGCTAAAGATTTATCCTGTGTTCTTACTCATAAACACCACGGATATTTAGGTCACAAACCTCCATAGAAGTTTCTGATTATTATCAAGACTTGACTTCCGGCGAACAGTGATTGGCCATCATACCTGACTGAGCCAGAAATGGTCTGACGGATTTTAAAATGTTTCTATAATATTTGACTCTCAAATATATCAAAACCACCTTTTCAAATTTGAATGGAAAGTTTGATTGGTTACCTCCGAAATTTGCCGTAATGGTGTCGGGCTGGATGACCCTATTTCTGGCGGTCTTATCCCCAAAAAAATGGTGGGAAATGTATGCTGAATTTTTTATATGTTTGAGGGAAAAGGCCAGGCTACCTGGCGTGGTGGGTCTTTTGTGGCGGCGAATATTAGGGAAAATAATTTTCTCAAGATGTGCCCTGCCAATTCACTACATATTAAGTAAAGCGATTATTTAGTGGTTTGTGACCTTCACAGATAATATAAGGGCAGGCAACTGCGAATCTACTGAAATTATCTCCCCACACAAAATTCCAGCGGTGCCAAACTATGGGAATTGTGTGCAACAAACAGTGGTAGATCATTAAACAGATACTCCAGGTCTTCATGGTCTTCCTGGTCCTCCTGGTCCTCCAGGTCCTCCGGGTCCTCCAGGTCGTCCAGGTCCTCCGGGTCTTCCAGGCCCTCCGGGTCCTCCAGGTCCTCCGGGTCCTTTAGGTCCTCGTTCACACAAGAAGATACACCAATGTCGGGTATGGAAGTTATTTCCGTTGCCTCCGCATCCAGTGTAGGCGAACATTTCACATCTCTTAGACATGGTGTTGAAATAGTATCGACGGCTATAGTCATCACAGGTCCCGCTCTTCTTAGGCTGCATGCAAACTGAAAATCATTATAGAAAAAATAGAGTTTTTGTGTTCCCATCGCTTGAACTGTTCGGCATTCGGGGTTGGAACTGCATGCAGATCGAATCGAACCCCTCGTATGTAACAAAATTCGAGAGGAATGAATGACCGAGAGGAAAAGAAAAACGGGGACCAAATCTTGACTGGAAATTTGAAAAGAACGGAGTATAAATTAAATATTCGTGATGTTTTTCTGGAAACTAAGATCATCTTGGTCACCATGTTACCATGTCCCGTTACCATGTTACCATGTCCCGTTACCATGTCCCGTTACCATGTGTTATATTTCAAGAATTTATAGGAGCATGATTTTGAAACAAAAGGGAAAGTTCAGATACTCTATACCGGTATAGCAATAGCCCATGTGCCCGCATGTACTATAGTCATTGGCCCATCCTGAAGTGTTGCGTTAATGAAAATTGCATGCAGCACCGCCACAACCCCACGGAGGGAAGCGGACAGCCCAATATAGGACAGGGGCCTTTATGGACATGAGACCAATGGACTTATTTCGAAAGTGGACACGAGCCCACAACTATATATTTTGATTGGGGAATATCCAACAAATACATGTAAAGGAAAAATTTTAACAAGAGTAAAAACCAGGGAAATTATTATTTTTTTCATTGGTTCTTTTATTTTCATATTTTATAAAGTCTGAACATTTGCATATTTTGCTTAAAAGAAAACTCATTTGTTTTATTATTTTTTTTCATTGACTTCATCATTGGCATATTAAAAGGTGAAGACTCAATTAAAATTTAGCGAAGTCTGAACATGTTGGAAAGTCTATTTTCATATTTTCTTTCTTAACCAAGAAAAACAATGTTATATTTTGTTATCATTGAAATATTAAAAGGTAAAAAATAATAAAAATTCTTAGAACCAATTTTGCTCTCAGTTTTTTTTAAGAAAAATATGAAAATAGACTGTCCAACATGTTCAGACTTTGCGAAATGTTGATTATTTTTTACCTTTTGATATGTCAATGATAACGAAATAAAACAAATGTTTTTTCTTATTTTTTTCCAGGAAAATATGAAAATAGACTGTCCAACATGTTCAGGCTGCAAAATTATCAAAATAAAAGTTCCAATGAAAAACATAAATAGTTTTTTTCCTGAAATTTATTCATTTGTTAAAATTTTCATTGGCACGTTGGATGGCTGGTTGATTGGTTGTTTGGAGTTTAACGTCGCATCTAACCTTATTGGTCACACGGCGACGATGACCCAAACAAACATACCCTAGCAAAACCCTAAGCCTAACAAAAACCTAACCAAAACTACAAAATATTTTGAATTTCGAATTTTGAAAATTAGGCTCTACGGACACTGGTGATCACAATGGATCGTCTGAGAGCCTAATTTGTTTGGCACTTTAATCTATCTGCTTCGCGTGTTGGATACTCCCCAATCAAAATATATAGTTGTGGGCTCGTGCCCACTTTTGGAATAAGTCCATTGCGCTCGTCACCATGAGACTCCTGTTCTAAGGGCTCCTGTCCTATTGGGCTCCTGTCCTTAATGGCTCCTGTCCTGGATCCCCCCCCCACCCACGGATGGGTATCACGATGAGTTGCAATGCTGGACTAATTGCTCAACCAAATATTTATAAATATGACATACTTGTTTGAGGGGTTTGAGAGTTTAATGTATCCGTCAAATAAACGCGAAGCACTCTGGAACCACACGGTCTCGTTACCGTCGTTAATTGATCAAAAAGTCATAGCCTGAGAAGAAGCCGAATTAACACTCGAGTCCCTGCGATTTGTGCGCCGAGGCCTCGAAGCGGCCGAGGTACTCAACGCAGCAGCTGAGCGTTTACGAGTGACAGTGCAGAGATTTTCAAAACCAACATGCCCCTTCCCCCTATTACCGTCTATTTTAGGAACCGTATTTGTTCCTGGGTCTCGCACTGCCATTGTGTAAGCATGGTTTTTAATGCAGTTTATTGCAATATGTATGATCTGACCGAGTTGTGATTATATTTCGGCAATTTGTTTTTACTGCTGTTTACTTGTGTAGGCCTACTGGTGTTTTCGTGAAATTATTTCATGTTTTTATTGTTATAGGTGGCCACAATTATAGATGCTAGTCAACTGTGTGGCTTTTCTGACCAATATCAAAGCCGAATAAATAAACATTAGCACATTTTGTGAGTCAAGTGACTACATATATGCATTGCAATATGGCGATCACGAATATGCAAAAAATTTGCTCCTGGGTCACGTGGTTTGGCGGCCATCTTGAATTTTGTCAGAAACGGAACACATATTGTTTCTGACACATATTGTACCGGCTATAATTCTGGAACTATGAAAGGTACAGCCTTGCAGTTTGTTGCATTATATTGTCCAGGAGCGGCTCTTTCGGAACTATGTTAACCGTATATGTATGTTATGGGACTCGTCCATGCTGAATATGGCGGATTCTTGGTGGTTGAGCCTATTAGATCCAATGCATATCCAAAGAAGAAGCCGATTGGTCGAAATGTTCGGCGGCCATCTTGGATTTTCCCTAAAGCACTCTAAGATCTTCTTCTCTGGAACCGCTGAACTGATCGACACGAAACTTGCTACACATGATCGAAGGGCGGAGGTCTTTTAAAATAAGTCCAGAGAGGATGCAGGTCAAGTGATCAATGCCTCTTCATCCCTAAATCTAGCTTGTCTGGACTGTATCTTGGCCCCCTACATTGCCGCTTGCGGCTATATTTTATTTTTGGCACTTCTACCGCACCTGTCCTGTGCCATTTACCCATCTAAACATACATGGTCCTTTTGTGCAGATTCAACTATTGACTTCTGGCAAGTTCCGAGGTGGACGAATTAAAATGGATAAACTTTAGTGGCGTATGTGTGCGCACTCAATGCGACGGTATCTGCCCTTGGTCTATTACTGATAACGTCACATGCATGCGTATGTTGGGCGTGGATTGACTCTATGTACGTGAAAACTATACGACTGGTTTACACTCAATGCCGCAGATTCTGCATATCCACACGTACACACTCAATCCACTCCGAGCTGTGGTTTCTCTCTGACTCCAATGTCAAAGGTCAACCACAAGGTCAAAGGTCAATCCCTTATGTCTTTAAGTTCAAAAGTCACAACCTCCACTGCCTTCCCCACTTCCCTCCTCATTTTGCCCGGTGTGGAGGCTAAGAATGTCCGGTGGCTAAGAGTGTCCGGGTCCTATCTTATAACCCAGCTAGGACACTTTTCTCCCCATTGGGGACAAGTGTCCGTCCTTGGTTGCAATGGAAAAGGATATGAAAAGGGACACTGATCACCAGGACATTCTTATCCATCACACCGGGCCACGGTTTACCCCATGACCGCAATGAAACTGCCATTTCTATACCCCAGTCGTATGTGGTCGTTTTAACATTCAGTAATTTCTGTTGGGTATGGGTATCTCGACGTGACACTGTGAAACTGTGCACTGGGGTTACATCTCATACCAGCCATGTCACATTAACACAATGAAATATAGGTGTTACTTCTTTTATTATAAGCATTATACATGGATAAATGGTTGTCATTGGGTAAATAATCAGTTTGTTATACATGTACATGACATGGAAAAAGACATTTATGTGAAGCGAACTGTTCATATCTGCGAACTCTAAGGTCGACGACTAATTAGAAGGTGACTCCCCAGTGTAGACTGAAATCCATGTCATTCTCTTCATATTCAGTTTGAACTTTCTCATTTTAATATAGATTCCAAATATCGAATAAAAGTTATATATGTAAACACGATTTTTGAATATTTTTATAGACCGTTTTTGGTTAGACCGTTTCGCTAATTTTCCCTACTGATCCAATAATAATATTACCATGAATGATTACATCAATTGCTATTTGAATATTTAAAATCCATGTCATTTTCTCTATACTCGGTTTTTATGTTCAAAATTCAGTACAGATTTAAAACTTAGAACAGAAATTGAGGGTCCCTTACTACTTTTTGATTTGGTAAAGCAGGAATATGTTTCGTTCATAAATTTCACTTGTTTTCAAGAAGAGCTGGAGTGACGTGAGTGGTGATTATGACATCGCATTGTGACGTTAGGATACCAAGACGTTCAGAACGCTGTGACATAATGTGCACTCGACACTTGTCACGGTTTCGCACAAAGCAATTTCATAATAAGAAAGGCCGCCCGTAATTGACAGCATGATCATTTTTCTTCACTTTTAACTAACTGATGTTAACTAACTATAAATTAACTAACTATAATACCAACCTGTTAGACGAAACCATTCCTTCAAACAGGCATATAATAATTACTGGTTGATCGCGCTTACTCGCGACTACAGAATTAATCGTTCCGGGAAGTGAATATTTGGCAGGCCAAAACCCGCACTTTTTCGGGGAAATGTTGACTCCTTTATGGCGATAAAATCTGGAAAAAAGCGAGAAAGTCGACCCCCTTTTTTCGCCTTTTTGAAATGCCCGTTGAACGGGGAAAACCTTGACATGCATAAAAGAAAATCATTTCGTACGTTTTCTCTGGATGTTGAGTCGAAATTGACACATTTTCCATAAACATTTTATGGACTTTTCCAAAAAAGTTAAAGGAGGTTTAAGAACGATTTTGTGTCTTTCCTTTTCAATCTCGATAGTTCGCTTGTCTCCTGAAATAATGACACGGGTATGCCCATTCAGAAAATATATACTTTTACATGGATTTTGTCGAAGATTTAACAACTACTTATGGTCGAAGAGCCGAACCCATGCCTGTTTTCGACGCACATAAGTTAGTTGTGGGATGCACTCATAGTACTGAGTGTGCTTCTTGACTGCGCCATACCTTGCGCAGACAGTCATTTTGGATAATGCGTGACGGCGTCCTTTCGGAAGAGTTGTCTCCCTCAAACGCCAATCAGTCAAGACAACAGTATTTGCCCATGGCCACTGTTTGTCGCCAACGCCAAGGACAGTGACTGTTTGGAAGATAATATATTTCCTAACTGACTGTAGATAATGAGGGTGGGTTCTTCAATCGCTTTGTATGAAAATTTTGAACGAAAATACAGATTTATCTGTAGTCTCAATGCGTCGAGCTTGATTAATCGATCATGAGATACATTTATGCGCATTTTCAGTTTATTCTATTCTCTTGGTATCTCTGTAAATAAAAAATCGAGTTTGCTCCAAGTGCTCTTATTTATCGTCATTTCTAATCATTCATCGTATATTAGCAAGAAATTGTCTTACACCACGGATATTCAGGTCACAAACCTCCACTGAAGTTTCTGGTCATCATCAGGACTTGACTTCCGGCAAACAGTGATTGGCCATCATACCTGACTGAGCCAGAAATGGTCTGTGACGGATTTTAAAATGTTTTTATAATATTTGACTCTCAAATATATCAAAGCCACCTTTTCAAATATTAATCGAAAACAAAATCTGAGCCAGTTTGATTGGTTACCTCCGAAATTTGCCGTAATGGTGTCGGGCTGGATGACACTATTTCTGGAGTCTTATCCCGAACAAATGGTGGGAAATGTACGCTGAATATTTTATATGTTTGAGCGAAAAGGCCAGGCTAATATTAGGGAATATAGTGTTCTCAAGATGTGCTCTGCCAATTCACTACATATTAAGTAAAGCGAATATTTAGTGGTTTGTGACTTTCACAAACAGTAGTAGATTATTAAGGTTGAGCTTCTCCAGATCCTTCATTTCCTCCAGGTAATTTAGGTCCTCGTTCACACAGAAAGATACACCAATGTCGGGTATGGAAGTTATTTCCGTTGCCTCCGCATCCAGTGTAGGCGAACATTTCACATCTCTTAGACATGGTGTTGAAATAGTATCGACGGCTATAGTCATCACAGGTCCCGCTCTTCTTAGGCTGCATGCAAACTGAAAATCATTATAGAAAAAATAGAATTTTTGTGTTCCCATCGCTTGAACTGTTCGGCATTCGGGGTTAACTGGAACTGCATGCAGATCGAATCGAACCCCTCATATGTAACAAAATTCGAGAGGAATGAATGACTGGTAGGAAAAAAAACGGTGAACAGGCCTTGACTGGAAATTTGAAAAAAAGGAGTATAAATTCAATATTCGTGATGTTTTGCTGGAAACGAAGATCATCTGATCACCATGTTACCATGTCCCGTTACCATGTGTTATATTTCAAGAATTTATAGGAGCATGATGATGATTTTTAAACAAAGTGAAAGTTCAGATACTATACCAGTAGTACAGCAATAGCCTATGTGCCCACATGTACTATACTATAGTCATTGGCCCATCCTGAAGTGTTGCGTTGATGAAAATTGCATGCAGCACCGCCACAACCCCACGGAGGGAAGCGGACAGCAGCCCTTAAGGACAAGAGCCCAATGTAGAACAGGAGCCCTTATGGACACGAGACCAATGGACTTATTTCGAAAGTGGACACGAGCCCACAACTATATATTTTGATTGGGTAATATCCAACAAATACATGTAAAGGAAAATTTTAACAATTGAGTAAAAACCAGGGAAATTATTATTTTTTTCATTGGTTCTTTTATTTTCATATTTTATAAAGTCTGAACATTTGCATATTTTGCTTAAAAGAAAACTCATTTGTTTTATTATTTCTTATTCATTGACTTCATCATTGGCATATTAAAAGGTGAAAACTCAATTAAAATTTAGCGAAGTCTGAACATGTTGGAAAGTCTATTTTCATTGGTACTTTTATTTTGATAATTTTGCAAAGACATGTTGGAAAGTCTATTTTCATATTTCTTTTTTAACCAAGAAAAACAATGTTATATTTTGTTATCATTGAAATATTAAAAGGTAAAAAATAATTAAAATTCTTTGAAACAATTTTGCTCTCAGTTTTTTTTTAAGAAAAATATGAAAATAGACTGTCCAACATGTTCAGACTTTGCGAAATGTTGATTATTTTTTACCTTTTGATGTCAATGATAACGAAATAAAACAAATGTTTTTTCTTATTTTTTTTTTCAGGAAAATATGAAAATAGACTGTCCAACATGTTCAGGCTGCAAAATTATCAAAATAAAAGTACCAATGAAAAACATAAACAGTTTTTTTCCTGAAATTTATTCATTTGTTAAAATTTTCATTGGCACGTTGGATGGCTGGTTGATTGGTTGTTTGAAGTTTAACGTCGCATCTAACCTTATTGGTCACACGGCGACGATGACCCAAACAAACATACCCTAGCGAAACCTTAAGGGAGTAGAGGACGTTCATTTCTAGAGGTTGAATGTTTTTTTAAATTTCAGCATTTTTCCATCAGATTAAGAGAAGATGATCCATTAAAAAAAAAATGGGGGTCACCATACTCGTTAAAAAAATATGGCACCCAAATGCATGTATATCACTTAAAAGCCATAACACTGAATGCATAGGGAAATTTGAATTTTTTCTTGCTTGATGCTCAATAAATCAAACTTCCCAAGGTCAAATTTTCTCCATTTTGTTATATAATACTAAACACTTATAGTTCTTGTTGAATATGTAATAAAAACAGGGGGACACCATGCTTTCTTAGAAAATATTAGCAGTATAACAGATAAACTAAGCCTTCCCAGTCTTATTTCCAGGAGGGGGTGGGGGTGGGAAATCGGGGTGGTAGTAGGGAAATTTATTGGAGGTTCATTTATAAGTCATTTACAAGTTTCCTTCTTGTTCAAAGTGACTAAGAGTGAATTTTGTGGGATTTCAAGGGCGCATTTTTCAACCTCGGGAGCAGTGCGCGCCTTCCAACCGTTGAATCTAAAATGTCAACTTTTTGGTCAGTCCTATCACACTATCAAACCACCAGTAAATTGCAAAATTGGTTCTGTTGTGTCTTTTGTGGAATTTTATCCCATTTTGAGATGTCTGGGTACTTTTGCTAGGAAATTCTGCTTGTTTTGAAAAATTCCACAAATCACCATGTTATAGCCCCATAAGAGCTGTGAAATGAACGTCCTCTACTCCCTTAACCCTAACGAAAACCTAACCAAAACTACAAAATATTTTGAATTTCGAATTTTGAAAATTAGGCTCTACAGACACTGGTGACCACAATGGGTCGTCAGGGAGACTAATTTGTTTGGCACTTTAATCTACCTGCTTCGCATGTTGGATATTCCCCAATTAAAATGTATAGTTGCGGGCTCCTGTCCCCTTTTGGAATAAGTTTATTGCGCTCGTGTCCATGAGACTCCTGTTCTAAGGGCTCCTGTCCTATTGGACTCCTGTCCTTAATGCCTCCTGTCCTGGATCCCCCCCCACCCACGGATGGGTATCACGATGAGTTGCAGTGCTGGGCTAATTTGCTCAACCAAATACTTATAAATCTGACATGCTTGTTTGAGGAGGTTGAGAGTTTAATGTATTCGTCAAATAAACGCGAAGCACTCTGTGCTGCACCCGCACCCTGGTGTACCCTATTCCCTACGGACTATAGGGTACAGGGTGCAGCACAGGTACGCGCGCATGCCTGCGATGACGTCATTTCCGAGCTCTGAGCTCCACAAGCTTGGTGGTGGTGTTGGTGGTGTGTGGTGGTGGTGGGGTTGGTGGTTGTGGTGGTGGTAGTGTCTGTAAATATAGGAATGAACATGTGTCCCTCATCAGTCCAAATCGTGGGGAAAAAATTGGCACTGAGCCAATTATAAAGCATGTTCTTTCGCTACTACTCGTACTGATGACGTCACCGATGACGTAACAGATGCTGTGGACATCCCTCAAATGGAGTCTACACCCCGAGAACTGCAAGACGACACTTCCCACGACACATTCGAACCAAGGGTGGTCCATCTCTACACCAAATACCTTCTTTCACTGCCCCCAAAATGCCCACTTTGGCTACAACTCCTACTGATGACTTCACCAATGACATCACAGATGACGTGAACATCCCTCAAATCGTGGTCTGCACCCCGAGAACTACAAGATGACACCCCACAGGATGCATTCGGACCAATAGTGGTCCATCTCTACACCAAATTGGGCGGGACCCATACAAGGTCCAGTTTTCGACACCAGATGACCACATTCCGCCAAAATGGTCAGTTTTCGACCCCGCACGTGACGCCATCTTGAACCAGAAGGCTGACGCCGCCATCTTGGATATGTCCCATAATGCACCAGGTCAAAATACTCGCTTCTGATTGGCTGAGGGGAGCGCCCCACACAACCGGAAGTGAGCGCCCCACAAATGAGAGGCAATTTCCACTTTTCCTACGAGAGCTTCACACTGATACCCCACACGGTCCACCCGGGATGGTCCACCACTCAACAAATTTCCACGAGTCCCCCAAATGCTTGTTTTCTATACGACGGCCAGACTGCGCATGCGCAAAATGATGAAAACGGACGATACATTAGTCCAGTCGGATCCCACTCCCTCACTCACTGACTCACTCACTGACTCACTCACTCACTGACTCACTCACTCACTCACCGTCGTTATTGCGTCCACGCGTTAAGACGGGCGTTGGGGACGCCTCACGAGCGTTGTGCACGCCTCACTCACTCACTCACTCACTCACTCACTCACTCACTCACTCACTCACATGCGCGCATACACTCACACTCACAGGTCGGAGCTCCGGAGCTCTTGGAGCTCCGGAGCTCTTGGAACTCGGCGTTCCGGAGCTCTTGGAGCTCTTGGAGCTCCTTTCTGAGCTCTTGGAGCTCTGAGCTTCGGAGCTCCGGAGCTCCGAACTGCAAAATGAACCCTTTTTTATAGCGAAAAACTTGGCACTGAGCCAATGGGCACCCGGCCTATATAAAACTTGGCACCCAACCAATCGGATGAATGCCAACGGAGCTCGGAGCTCCAGAGCTCTTGGAGCTCCGCAGCTCATGGAACTCGGAGCTCCGGAGCTCTTGGAACTCGGAGCTCCGGAGCTCTTGGAACTTCGAGATTGGGATAGGGTTGATAGGTGGTTTCCCCTATTTTAGGGGTAAAGTCCGTGTTCCGCTTTTCATATTTTCGGACGAAATCCTAATTTTACATGCACCCATCCATGACTGGATGCCCCTTCACGAATGCTTCACTTTGATACCTCACTCGACCCAATCGGACCAATAGTGGCCCACCCTAGCTCTGAAAACGTCTATTTCCATTTTCCCACAATTCCCTGTCTGCGCATGCGCCGAATGTTGACAACGGCCGAGCCGCTAGTCCAAGCGGATGCTCCCTCACATAGGCTTCACATGGATACCTCACTCGATCCAATCGGCCAACTAGGGGCTCCCCTAGATCCCAAAACGTCTATTACCATACCCTTGGTCTACTGCGCATGCGCAGAATGACGTCACTTCCACATCTCACCCACTCCGTCCGATGCGCCTTCACGAATGTTTCACATGGATACCTTATACGCCTCCATAGAGCCAATAGTGGCCCACCTAGACTCGAAAACATCTATTTCCATACACTTTTCCCACAATTCACTGTCTGCGCATGCGCAGAATGTTGACAACGACCGAGACACTAGTCCAGGCAGATGCCCCCTCACATATGCTTCACATTGATACCTCACTTGACCCCATCAGACCAATAGGGGCTTACCTAGATCCCAAAACGTCTATCTCCATACCCTTTTCCCACAATTCCCTGTCTGCGCATGCGCAGAATGGTGACAAGGGCCGAGACACTAGTCCAGGCGGATGCCCCCTCACATAGGCTTCACATGAATACCTCATACGACTCCATAGGACCCATAGTGGCCCACCTAGACCCCAAAACTTCTATTTCCATACCCTTTTCCCACAATTCCCTGTTTGGGCATGGGCAGAGCGTTGACAACGCCCGAGCGACTAGTCCAGACGGATGCCCCTTTACGAATGCTTCACAGTGATACCTCATACGACTCTATCGGCCCATTAGGGGCTCCCCTAGATCCCAAGACGTCTATTTCCATACCCTTGGTCTACCGCGCATGCGCAGAATGCCGCTATTTCAACCCCAAGCCCACCCCATCGGATGCTCCTTCACGAAAGCTTCACATTGATACCTCATACGATTCCATAGGACCATTAGGGGCCCCCCCCGACCCCAAAACGTCTATTTCCATACCCTTTTCCCAAAATTCCCTGTCTGCGCATGCACAGAATGACGCTATTTCAACCCCAGACCCAGCCCATCAGATGCCCCTTCACGAATCCTTTACATGGATACCTCATACGACCTCATCGGACCATCCATACCCCATACAGGCATTTTCCTGTATATATTTAATATGCAAATGTTCGAATCAGGGAAGATAACCCGGCATTTGCCAAAAATCAAAAAAGTGCACCAAGAGTTACCTCCCCATTGGAACTCTTCTGTGTTGGAGGTAGTTTTCCTCCCCATCGACCAAGTACCCCCTTAAATTTTACCCGGTGGGGACAAAAATGATATCCTTGAGCTGGTGGCGCCCCCTATCGGATGCAAGAGTTACCTCCCCCGGCAAAAGGGGAGGTTTTTTCACCTGACTATACTACTGCCGACGCTCTAACTATTAGACCACCGCAGTGCGGTCTAAAATAGACGGTAACAGGGGGAAGGGGCATGTTGGTTTTGAAAATCTCTGCACTGTCACTCGTTGTAAACGCTCTGCTGGTGCGTTGAGTATACCTCGACTCGAGTGTTAATTCGGCTTCTTCTCAGGCACAGCCCCGCAAAACAAGAGATTTTGGCGTGTGGTGGTATTAGGGTGAAGTGTCGAAATATGGGGTCTCTATATAACCCCATGCTTTATATAAAGCTCTAGTTTCGCGGGCTAGTGTTGTCAGGCTATGACTTTTTCGTACAAAGGAATCCCAGAAATCATTTGTTGAGTTGCATGTATAAGATTAGTAATCCGACTTGCATGAGGCTGGTGTGAAGGCTAAGAATGTCCGGTAGCTAAGCGTGTTCGGGTCCTATCTTATAACCCAGCTAGGATACTTTTCTCCACACTGGTGTCTGTCCTTGGTTGCAATGGAAAAGGCTATGAAAAGGGACACTGATCAACAGGACATTCTTATCCATCACACCGGTCCAAGTTCTTAAATTTGAAAAACTCAGATTATTTCAACTGACGACTTTCACTGGTGTAATCCTCCCTTGGGAGGCGAGTGATCAATACATTTAATCTTCACTGACCGAGTTGCCAACTGACTTATTGGCTGTGGCGACGAAAAATGCATGGATATCCTCAACATTTTACGAAAAATGGATTCTAGATTCGAGTCTGAAGTGCATATGTATACTCACCCTTGTTTGAGGGGGGTGGTGGTGGTGGTTTTGGTTTTGGTTTAGCTGAAAAAAAGAAAATCTGTTTGTATCTTTGTACAGTTCAAATTATTAAAAATTCCCCACAGCAAAAGGTTCAAACGTATCTGGATTTTTTTTTTTTTTGTGTCAAGGGTCTACTTACGCTCATTACATCAGCCTCGGTTCTACGTCCTTTACTTCTTGTAAGTAACGTATAAAGAACGTATATGATTTGAGGGTTTTCGTTATCTTTCAGTCGCAAAAACGTTAATGGTGAAGTCCCTGAATAACAGTCTTATATTGAAAACGTGCGACCTTCATTTGCATAGGAATGGACTCATGATTGACCAAAATGGGCTTCCTGGGCTGTTTTTGGTATTTTGTACGCATTCATACTTAGAATGCAAAAAAACCCCGCGACGTTAAACCTTAATTCTCTCTCTCTCTCTCCCAGAATACAAAAAAAATGTCACTCCTCAAACCAAATGTAAAATTCCACACAATATATTATGAAGTTTGATTACTTGAACGAACCAATAATGGATTTGGTTTGAAAATCCCCAGAATAAATACCTCAAAAATAGCACAAAAAGCACGTTTTGATCAACTATAAATCCATTTTGTTGTTTTTTTGCTCCTATCTCTGGAACGACAAAAATTAAGAGCTGAAACTCCGTGACTTTTCCGATTATCATATTGAGCCTATTTGCCTGACCCCCCGAGCAGAGGATCATGGGTAAATTCAAAATGGCCACCATGTGGGGTACCAGAAAAGTGATATTTTCGTCATATTTCTTATTTTTTTTGCTTTTCTTTACGGAAAAGTGGATGAAATCTATTTTATTTCACATCAGATTATTATTTACTAATGGGGATCGCCAGCCACACTAGGCGGCGCTAGTGTTCCAACAGGTATCGGAGAAGTGGCGTCATAAAACGAGCAATTATAACGTCGTTATATTATGACGTTGCCTTTGTGACGTCCAGGAAAACGACATGGGCATGCGCCAGTTACCTCTTGGTACACGTAGCCACCTGGCGTAAGTTCGGGCTGGCAAACCCCATTTATCATGCAGTTTTTGCGAAGAAAAAACAAAAATTAAAATTCGAAAATTCTGACTGCAAAATCGTCAAAAAATGCTCTTTTTGAAAATGACGTCACAGTGACGTCATCATAGCGACCATCTTAGATTTGTTTACATTTCCTCGTAGAGCTTGTCCCAAAGATATAGTGTGGTAAGTTTCAGTCCTCTAGCCTTAGCGATAGCGAAATATATAGGGGGGGGGACACTATCCGCCCCTCCCCAGGATGCGGTACACCGGAAATCGCCTAGGCCAGATAGGGTTAAATTAATCCTGGTATGGTTCTTTCAAGCTAATTCAACACAGGTCGAGAGAAATTTACTCAAATAGAATGACATCAATGTCCGGTCCATTGCCTGGTTCCGTATAGAGAAAAGATTTCTCCCAGCACAGTGACATGTGCCTTGACGCGTGACTCCCGGAAATTAGTGGTACGTACATTTTCTCTCAAGCCAATGCCTACAGCATAGGACAGATACTGGTATCTGGTGTAAATATATGGTTCAAATTGTCATACCATTAATTCCAAGAAAGGATCATTATGCTCCATTGATGATAATTTTTGTAACTTCAGGACGAAAATAGTCCACTCATCAATGATTGAAAATATTTCTATGCTGTAGGCATTTATATGCTTGAGACAAAATGTACGAACCACATTTATATGCTGAGAGTCATGCGTCAATGTACCTGTCGCGTCGCTGGGGGAAATGTTAACGTGAATTATATCAGGCATTCATATTGTGATATTAGTTCGGCGGAGTTAAAATAGCACAGCACTATAAACTTAAGGACTTGCATCCCACCAGAAGTCCAAATTTAGGAAAACAAGTTCATTGCACATATCTTAAGTACTGTACTATTCCTATTTCTTCTGCAGGTCAGACTATTTTTGTAAATAAATGTTTGCTTAGGTGAAATTTTAGCATTTAAAGTATTGAGTAGCAAAATTAGCCTGATTGAGTGAACAGTAATGGTGGTTCTTCACACCCCGTCGCACAATCACTGCGTGGGTACCATTTTAATAGCATGTAATCCCTTTATCCTTTAATTTAATTATATCACTTGATTTCTAAAGTTTATATAGAAAACCGTTTATTTCTTGAAAATTATTCATCATATAATATATATATCATATATACGATGATTCGTATATAAAAAGATCTTTGCTAAAATGTACACCAAAAAGCCAAAAACAGACGTATCGTATGTTAGTGCAACTACTCCTTTAAAACTTCATGAAAAAAAAAACATTTGAAAAAGGAGGCTCATTTCATGAAAGTCCGCGCAGTTTGAATACAAGCCCTTAATCCTACCTGGCCCTTTACCAAACTTTCTCCGCTATCCCCAGAACGACAACAAATGGAGAACTGAAACTCCTTGACTTTATACTTTATCATGTTGGGGTCATTTTGAGCCTATTTGCATAACCCCCGAGCAAAGGATAATAAGTAATTTCAAGATGGCGGCCACCTGGGATACCTTAAAAGTCATGTTTTTGTCATATTTTTTCACAATTTCTGCTTTTCCGCAATGAAAAGTGGGCAAAAACTATTTTATTTCACATCACATTAATATTTACTAATTTATAATGTAGTTTTTGCGGAGAAATTGCATAAATCAAAAATTCGGAAAATCCGACCGAAAAATCGACCAAATAATCAATCTCGAAACCAGAGCCATCCGGTCCTGTCCTCCCTACTATGCTCTGGCACGGCGCTCAGTACGATCGGTCATTGGATAGCACACAAAACCCTAGAATTTAGAACATAACGAGAGCGTATCTGCGGAGATCAAGCCGACGTCCCGACGTCATGGATGTTACGAGCGCGCCTGAAAGATGACGTAGCCTACCCGAACCCTTTCATCCTCGCTAAAATCAGGGGCACCTCTATCCTAGATATAGCCCCTGGTACGCTTGGGCAATCTATCGCGATCAACGACAACACAGCGGCATCCTGCACATATTGACCAATCAGATCACTTAAGCACCGCGACCATGGCGACCGTGACAACAGATTCGAAAACATCATAGCTTGTGCGATACCCAGTGGCAGATGAACATGCACCTTTTCAACAACCATTAACATAATAAATATAAAAGAAACATAGTTTAAAACAAAATCTATTTCAAGATAAAATAAACCCATTCATCTACCATCAAACATCCAACAAGCCAGGCAAATGTAGAAAACACCGAAGCTTTAAAGGCGGTCCGCGATGCCAGTGTATCCGCGACCTCACCTTCTCACTGAAGGACTTGAATTGGGTTGAAACGCACGGATTTCTATAAAATGTCACTGGTCTGTCCATTACTAGTTTATTGTTATGCGTGCTTGGATTAAATATTTTACATTCGATATCAGCGAACAGTTTAGCAGCGAAATAAAACCGAAACGTATTTTACCATTAGCGCAGTTTTTCTAGGTCACGTAACTGGAGTGTGGGCGGAACGCGGTGTGCTATGTAAGTTGGTCAAGGGTTCGCCTTTGGCTCACAAATAGAAACCGTGACGTGGTGAAGATGGAACCCTTTATGCATTCTTGCGAAACATGTTATATTCTGACGTCATGACGTTATGACACTGGCCATGAAAATGACTCATGACTGACGCTTTATAAAGAATAGGATATGTTCCAATGGAACCGGAAGGGGCCACGTGAAAGAATGTTTCAATGTATTATGGGACCCACGTTCGGCGACCGTCGTACCAGGGGTTCGTGGAGCGGCCATTTTCCAGCGTAAAGCGACCCCTGGTGGCGAGGTTGCACAAAAAATCCGTTTTTGAAAATGCCATCACTGTGACGTCATCAAAGCGACCATGTTGGATTTTTTTTTACATTTTCTGGTAGAGTTTCACCCAAGGGTATAGTGTGGTAACCCCCCCCCCCCCTTTCAGGCCAGGACAGTTCCAAAAAAGCCTAGGCCAGACAGGGTTGAACAAACACCATCCACTACATAATATCGAAATCTGCATTTGATAAGATATAAAATACACGTCGAGTTTGATCTCGTCCAAAAACAATGATTATTAATATGTGGCCTAGACTGGACTAAGCTTAACCCTACATGGCCTGGGCTTTTCAGGACCAGTCTAGGGAGCTGAAACCTAGCTGAGTCCATGAGTAAAGCTCCACCAGAAAATGTGAAAAACAAAATCTAAGATGGCTGTTTTGATGACGTGATTTTCAAAAAGGCATTTTTTGCTAGATTTTGCGAAATTTTGATTTATGTCTGCCTGCAATCAGTAAATAATAATCCAATGTGAAATAAAGTAGTTTTTGTCCACTTTTCCTTGCAGAAAACTAGGAAGCTTGGAGAAAAAGGACGAAAACCATACATGATCGTCATCGTCATTGGCTTATGCAAACAGACTCAAGATGAACCAAATATGATGAACAACAAAGTCACAGAGTAGAAAGTACAGAAAAGTTGTGGGGGAGTACCTTGCCAACAATTATCTTTGCTGCAGCTGATTTGTAAACGAAGGAATGCAGTATTAATACGCGCGTGCCTCTTACACAGGTCATAATCTGCCACTGTAGAACTGTAAAAAACTGCATAATGGTATCTGATATTGAGGTCGGATGAGCGAGGAGTTGCCAGGTGTACAACATAGAAAGCCCTGGAGAAATGATTTCTATAAATGTCTTATTAACTGTACAAATAATTCCATCCTACCTGGCAGACAAATATTTTTTATGAAAGTTTAAATTTAATTTTAAATTGAAATTTCAAATTTTAAATTCGAATATCAAAGAATGTGTGATGGTTACCCGAGAATAACTCCCTCGGACACTGGTGTGTGTATATCTATTGTCCAGGCCGGGTCAGCTGCCCTTTATGACGTCAAATGCACAGTCGACTCTATGCTATTTTGGTACGTTCTATTTTTAAATGAACAGGTTTCCTCGACAGTAACGTGTTTGTAGGCCAGTCGTACAGAATTATTCGTTTCGGTCGAAATTCCATTTTTATCCCATTTTCAAACAATGCAAAAGGATTGGTTATTACTCAATGTATCATATATTAACTCGCAACCGTCTTTTAGTTAAATAATTTGCGATTGTGTAAAATTATTGCTGTTTCAAAAGTAACTTCTTTTAACGAGCTACGTCATTGTAATGTTGCAAATCGAACTTGCCGTAGAATATCTTGTAGTATGACACAACGGGAACTTGACCTGGTCATCATCGGCTACGGCTGTAGGCGCTTCGATGGTCTCATCGTTCGTAGATTTCATATCTACATAGTATATAGCCCTACATTGAGGGCATAATAGTCCCTCAGTGTTGATTTCAAAGTCACTCCTGTGTTTTACCCACTCTAACTGTGAACCAGATATTTTTCTGGTCTGGCCTGGACGCGTATTCTTGTGACAACACTCACACTTCGACTTGTTGAATGGTACATTACTGTTCATAGTGAGAACTATAATGATTCTTAAATATAACGAGAACAGTTCAGGAAAATACACATGAAGTTTCCCTCGTTTTTTATACATGGGAAGTATTGCTGACCCATGACACTAAACCCATTCAGTTACGGTGACTTGGACATGTTATGAGTGTGCTGCAATAAGGGTCGAGTTGTAGTAGTGAATGCAAAAATGTGTATACACAGTTATATCTATATTTTATTAACTGAATATCACTGAAGATTTTTTCACATAACATAAATAAATCCAAATGTTAAATATTAGAAAGAAAGAATAAGAAAATAGGAAGAAAATTTTTCTGATCCAAATGTGAATCGAACTCATAGCTCAACAAACTGGTCACCACACTGTTTTTGAAAGCGAGCAGCCTAACAACTGGACTACGACGACGTCTACTTGAAAAGCATTTTTTACTTGCTCATATAACGTTTCTGGTAGAATACAAGCGAAACATTTGCACAATTTTTAATTTTGATGAAATATGACACCTCAAACCAGAATGATATTTCAACCGATTGTAACACTAACCATTGTGATAATAAATACACACAAATTGTTTTGGTTTGAGGTGTCATATTTTATATATGAAGGGAAATCCCTTCAGAAAATGTCCCTAAAATGTCGAAAGAGCACATTCGACCGCTTTCAAACTTGAATAAATCCAGTTTAGAGCAATTGACAATCACCATTTCGAATGATATGAAACTTCAGCATTTTTACAGCACATAACAATAACTTTCACCCGTTTCACTTTCAAACGAAAATCATGTTCACTACCGTCACGTCCGAGGGAGTTATTCTCGGGTAACCATCACACATTCTTTCAAATTCAAATTCCATAAATATGGATGAAAATTTGAATTTCCAGTTTATAGTCCACCAAACAGAGAAAAAGGGTTATTTTAGGATGAACCTCAACTCACGGTATAGACATTTTCATTGTGATTTTTTTTACCATACATAGGCACATTCTCTAGGGCAGTCTGAAACATGCATGGGTAGGTAATGTGCTAGAGGCATTTTAGCGGATCAGGGAAATTCTAAAAAAAAAACCCACAAAAATTAGAGGATAGGGTAACTCATTGCTTCTGCTGCTTTATTAGTTATTTGTAAGGTATCATTTTGGAGGTATGTGAATGAGCTACCACCTGAAAGAAAGTTTATTTTGATTGACCAAAACACGTTCCATATGTAGGTCAGTAGGTCACAGCCTTGATTTTGAAGCGAAAATTGACAATTTTGTAAGCACACGAAGTGTGCGCAATGAAATTCTGATTTCATAAGCAAAACCGAGTAAGATGTAATAGTGATATTCTCCATTAAAGTATGATATACAAGCCATTGAAAGTAAACCGGAAATGGAAGATTTCCCAAGTCTCCCTTCTCCAAAATGGCTGAGTGCCATACAGTTCGAGAAGAGAGTGACTAAGAACAAACAAATTATTCATACTGTTACATGTGACATATGAAGATTGTATTTTCTGATTTATAATATTATACTCGTTGAATAAACCAAAGTGCCTGTTATGTTATTTACATGTGTATCGGTACATAAAGATATAGCTGGTTAGATGTTCCTTGGGGTTATCTTCCCTGATCATGTTATGTTTAAATGTTCCTGGGAGTTATCTCCCTCAACCATCACACTTTGGAGGTACATCAGTCCTATCCAGCACAATCAACACAACCAGGAGTACGTTTTCCTTGGACGATTGAATGAGATGAAATCAGAATTTCATTGCGCACACTTCGTGTGCTTACAAAATTCTCAATTTCATATCGCAAATCCTCGTAAGATGTAATAGTGATATATTCAAAGTCAACATTTTGGAAGTTGCTGTAAACTTTATCTTAGACCAAATATGGCCTAAAGAACTTGGCACCTTTAACCAGTAGCCCTGGGCTATATAAAGCTAGATCGATTCTATTTATTTTTATTTTCTTTTGTACTTAACATTCCTGTGAAGATAATCAAGATACAGCATGGGCTGCTGGGTCGTCAGTGATGTTTGACACAGACCTCAAATATTGCTTGAACAATTTGTATTCAGTGTTGTCTACAAGATATAACATCAAAGTAGTTTATCATTGACGATTCCTAACTTGTAAAACACCGAGATTGGATCTTTGTCAAGGTTCATCACCCTGGTCCTGCATCCTTGTGAGGTATTCATAAGATGTGTCGGATCTTCCATGAATCTGGTGACTATTAGGGATCTCAATATGCAGCAACAGAAAAACTGGCTGGCAAAGGAGCCCCAGTACTTAATTCAATATCCTGTGAGGAAAGCAGGGCATGAATAAACTTTACCAGACCATCAGGCTGGTATATTTCATTATACAAAGGTGAAATTCTTTAATTATAACCAGCCAGTGGGGCTGGTTTAGCTATAGCTTTAGAACTATATTCAACCAGACAAGTTCTAAATTCACCAGCCACGGACTGCCGGGCTTGTGGCAATTTCGAGCCCTGGAAAGAACTGGTTGACAGGAGACCGGGTATCTTTGTTGGATACAATCTTATCAGTCTCAATGAATGTAAACAGGTAAACCACATTGGCATTGCAGGATATTGCACGAGAGAGAGGTAAAATGAGATCTAACGACTCAATACAACTCCTGTAGGGCATTACAATGTGAACCATGTAAATTATTGGGTTTCACGATTGAGTTCATCCTCTCATAACATTTGCTTGTACATTTAGGCTGTGGCAAATGAGTGTGGAGACACACCACTGAAGTGATCATATTGAGGAAGAGAGAGATGTTCTGTCGGAAAATATAGTAGAACAAATGTGTCATTCAGAGACAATCAAAGCTACTAAAATTTGCGATATTGGCTTAGAATGGGTTGATTAAATATACATTTCATCAGCTTGTTCTCAGCTTGGTGTGCAGCGATGCCCGCTGGAGCTATTGTGGCCTCAACACTTTTCACATTCGAAGACAACTGTGGATAATGTCCATATCTGGGAAAGGGAGATCATCTCCAATTAGTACTGTAGACTGTAGTACTCTGTTAAATCAAGAGTCCAATACAGTATACTATAGGCTATTTCAGTACTGGTATTTGGCTACATCATGATATCTGAACTGATTATCGTCCCCAGAATAATATTAGATCAAAGTTTACAAGACCTCTTTGCGTATGCGGTATATATCTCAACCCAGTTCATACATGCAACTGAGCTAATTTTTTTTATTTTTTTTTAAATATTGTTATTGACAATCCATATGGTTAGGTTTATAATGTAACTGTAAAGCGTATGGCATTGACTATTCAAATATGCTGAAAGCATAAAGATGAATTTCATGGGCCATATTCGGGACACTCTGGTGAAGAGTGACTCCACTGATATCTGTTGAAAACAACAGAGAAATAGGCATCCTTAAGGAGTCTTCAGGTTTTAGACTGCTAAAATGTCCTAAAAGTTTTATGCCTAAATAGAATGTCAGATCTTTTACCTATGGTGAATCTCAGTTGGCAACCATTGATACCTATCGGGGTTATCACTCGTTCTGAACTCCCCCATCGACTTCCAAGTTGCCAAATTGCCTGTGACATGAATTTGATTATGTCCCTAGAATTATGGATTTGTTGGGCTATATACATGATATATGGAACTTTATTGACATACGGCATCAATGCGGTCAGTAGACTGGTAATATAGTCATACAAATAACAACGGGGTTCCTATATGTCAGATCACAAACCAAATGGTGGATCTCAAGTAGCAACTGATGACCAAGTCAGGATGATCACTCGAGCTGATCTGTACTCCCCCACCAGTTTGTCCACACAAACAAGTTATTTTTTATGTTCTAAGTTTCAAGTTTATACTCAGGCCCGAAGTTTTTATTCTAAGCCTTGGGTGTGACGTCTGTTGAAGACAGCACAAAATGTGGTGTTTGGTGGGCTGTCTGAATTAACTATACATGACAGCAAGTACCATATGTATCAAGATCAATTGTTGCATCCGTAGAACTCTTGATATTCTTTATTTAGAATAAATTTAATTCTGGCTGACCAATTTGAAACAAGGGGAACAACTCGAGACCACATGAAGTGCGTTTTCTCTCTTTAACCGATTGTAGAGCCTGTCAGCTAGACTTTCATCTGAAGAGTATAGTAAGTGCATCACCTACTTGAGATGCACATCACAGTTTTTTGTTGTTTTTTTGGGGGGGGGGGACGCCATGATGGTGGATTGGGATAGGTTTATAAACAACTCAGGAATTAAATCTAGAGTTATTCCCTAGATAGCTGTGTGACTGTTTGAAATTAATTAATTGGATTCAATTCAAGTCAGATGACAGCCAAAACAATATCAATTCGCTGCCCAAGTGCCGCAAGTAGCCCAGCTCATTACAGTACATGTGATCACTGCCAGTTAAATCTAGCATACTAGTTGGCCATTTTTACTGGCAGTTTTTACTCAGAGACAAATATTTTAGCTGAGTAATAGTTATCCACACCAGATTTGTTCACATAATAGCAACGTTCATTGTGTGACTATAACAAGGGTGTGCAAGACCATTCTGAATATATAAATAGCTCATTTGGCACAAGGAAACTGACCAATCTAAACCAAGTCATCCATTTACTGAAAAGGCATGTCTGACTGAACAGGTATCTGGCTCATGCAGAAGATTGGCAATTCTCAATTTTCTCAAATATATCCATAGTAAAGATGGATATAGATATATTCATACAGTTTACAAAGTTATTGCAATATGTTTTGTAAAGTAAACTGGGAGCAGCTAGGCTTATTCTGACAGTCTGATGATTGGTATCATGAAAATGTTATCATGAAAATGACTATTAACTATGAGAAGTATTCTGTAGTAAAGGAAGCTACAGAAATTTAGACAACTTGTGTACTGTATACAGGTACTATGTCTGTATTTTAATTGCTAAGCTTTATTTAAACAATGCAAATTGTAGTCTGTTGTCAGGGTACACTTTTGGGGGCATATAATCATTTTACATATATGACTTGACCCAATAGAGATACACCTAGGCTAGAAGTTCCCAGGTAATATTGTATAAGTCTCAATCCAAGGTTTGTAGATTTTGAATTGAAAGAATCCACCCATATGAGTACAAGTAGACCATTGGAACTAGCAAGGACCAATATGGGGATGTTTTACAAACTCCAGTCTTTGACCGGCTTGCACAATCGCATCCATGACTCGATATCCCCTCTCGTTTGTAATACTCTTTTACATCTGGCATTTCACTGCCAACAAATTGTCGTTTTCAGTTTGAGTTTTCTCAGTGTATTGTATAGTTAGCTTAGAATTGCAACAGCACTGACAATATTTGTGTCGGCACAATAGAGATGTTTTGTATAAATTTACTCTGGCCGATTTATTGAGGGAATTTTTGAGAGCACAGTATTACAGTATTTGACAATAATTTCTGTATTGTTATTACTCTAAACATGATGAGCAACATCATTGGCAGCATAGGCTCATTTTATATTGAACCGGAATTTGGTGTACAGTACTGTATAGCCACCAGGTTATTCAATATATTGTCAATATTATGAATGCCCCAATTTTCGACACTTCATGTTCGAACGTGTCCTACGTGTCGACAGTGAACTATATCACTTCAGTGGTAGTAGGATTCGTAAAGATTTATAATTTAGTCCTCGTCTGAATAAGTTTCGACGTTAGGACCATAAATCATGTTCTCATAGAGAGACGTTTGAGCGTGGCCCGGCGAAGACCATGCCGCTTTTCTGCGAAAGGGGGCTTAGCCTGCATATAGCGTTTGCAATGTCATTAAAACCCAAATCCTCGCTAACAACGGCATTTTCCGGTACTAGAGCAGAAAGTTCTTCCGTTCTTGAATTTAACGGACATTATTATCAACCGACAGCTCTAAAATCTCAAGACGATGGATTTTTCGGAGCTCATTAAAATATGCTGGAAGTTTCATTTTCTGACCCCAAATCCTCGCTACAGCGGGATTTTCCGGGTCCAAAAGATATTCAGGGAGAAAGTTTTCTTCCTTTCTTGAATTTATCAGTCATTATTATCAACCGATGGCTCTAAAATCTCAAGATAACGATGGATTTTTCTGAGCTCATTCGATGATAAACACTGTATGGCACGAAGCCATTTTGGAGAAGGGAGTCCTGGGAAATCTTCCATTTCCGGTTTACTTTCAATGGCTTGTATATCATATACTTTAATGGAGAATATCACTATTACATCTTACGAGGTTTTGCGATATGAAATTTGGGTATGTGTTCCTTATTGTCAACTGTGTACACTTGGGAGGACACCAATATTAAAAATTAACAGCTGGAGATTCTCCACCGACCATGTACCAGTTTTTGATGAAATAATTTTACGATCTGCCGTCAACAATTTCTTTACGTGATTATTGATAGATCGAACTAATTCTGAAGAAACACGGAAAATTGAGGGTCGGTTCCCCACATTACACGTGTACCAACATCTTATCCTTCGAATATTGCAATAAAGATATCATTGTGAAGGTATTTGTATAGGTCATGCATGGTCTACAATGTACGAAATCTTTAAATATGATAGGCCGATATCAGCTATGCAGGTCAGTAGGTCACCGTATTGTCTACAAAGCACAACACAGGAAATTTTTCACGTTAAGTTTGCAAGTTAATAAGCAGATGAAAGGGCAAATGCACAGAAATTATCCTAATAATATACATCTTTAGACCCGACATTCAGTAGCCAGTCACCTTTCTTGAAGAATTTCCACGCCCAAATTCGAAAAACCTTTACATGAAATAATATTATCACCGGAATTCAAGCAGATATAAAGACTAGGTAAATTCCTACAAGAGCACGCTCATGTACTACTGGTCTGTGGCATGATTATCTCATCGGTACTTTTCAGGGCCAGGGATAACACATTCCATAATATTCCAATATCTATACTATACAAATAAGGCAGCATTGTAAAAGGTAGAGTAATTGTTTCAGGGATATTCTCAAATGTAGGTCAGTAGGTCACTAAATTTATTTTAAAGCACAACTTAATTAGTGTAGATGTGTAGATGTCTTAGTCTGTGTCCTACAAGGGAAAATATGCAGCAAAATATGGCCGATTTATAGTACTTTGTACTAGCAGCCAGGGGATGCTAGGTCCCCCGCCGAAATGGCATCGATAGTTTTGAGAGCGTTGTTGGTCTCAGGGGATATACATAAGGGAGGCAACTGCTGCTTCATAGGCGATGATTGCTGCTGTAAAATATTTTTCACGCAGTGAAGCACGGAAGTTATATACATACTATTAGTATATCACTATTTCAAGCTCCAGCTACAATATTTATGCTGTTTATTCATCGATAATTTGTTTGTCAACAAATGTGTCTCTCAAGACGCGTTTATAAATATAATAGTGATCCAATATGTCTCTGAAAGAAACCGCTGAAATGCTCCAGATCACGGCAAAGGGACTCTAGAATTCAAAATATTTTCGGGGCTTGGGGCGGATGGATGCCGGGGACCCTCCCAGAGTGAAGTCCCATTGGCGCGTATTACTATGGTGGTATTTGGGGATATCCCCCCACAGGTCAGGTGAGGTATCGGCTGGTATGTGAGCTGTCAGGATTCGTTGTTATATATGTATGCAAGCATGTTTACATGATGACCCCGTGGCGCCACCTGTAGGCGCAAGTGGGCGAGATGCAACCCCAAGCGACATCTCATGGCATATTATCTGCAAACCAAAATTGGCCAGAATCTGAAGACGTCCACAGCCTACAAACCGAAGTTAGACTTTGCCACCAGGTGTCACAACCCGCGAAACGCAATCACAAGAGACATTCCATGGCATGGTATCAGCATACGAACTTTGAGAAGAATATGAAGAGGGGTCCTCAACTTATTGCCTGGAAACCAAATTTAGATTTTGCTGCCAGGCGTACGTGAACGAAACACAATCCCGAGTATCAGCTCCTGGCCCGGTATATTTATACTAAATTTGAGACGAATCCGATGAGCAGTTCTCAAGTTATCTCCCAGAAACAAATTTTGGATTTTCCCCACAATGTGACTTGACCTATAGGCAGAAGCGAGCGAAACACAGTTCCAGTGGACATCTCATGGCATGATATGTGCATATCAAATTTGAGAAGAATGCGAGGATAGTCCTCAAGTTATTGCCCGGAAACAAAATTTAGATTTTGACACAAGGTGGCGTCACCTGTAGGCACAAGTGGGCGAAACGCAATCTCAAGCGACATCTTATGTCATGGTATATTCATGTTGAGAAGTTTGAGAAGAATTCGATGAGTGGTTCTTAAATTATTACCTAGAAACAAATTTCCGATTTTGCCACCAGGTGCATGGTGCCACGCATAAGTGCAACATTTGCGTACACATAGCCATCCATAAAGCGAATCGTGTGTCGCCATTATTGCGGAGCCATATCCGATACGTTACCGTATACTGTCCGGTCTTCGTCCGGCGAAAAACAAACTCGAGAAATCTGCTAAATTACAGGCTTTTCATACTACTGAAGAAACATATATTGTCTGAGCATACAAACGATACAGATATGAATAGCTTCCGTATCATCCAAGAGGTGTTGTAGATGTAATTTTGAACAATTAAGACAGCACATGACTCGAAAATGGCGAGCTACGTTGATGGGGTTACGTCGGTAGAGCTTAGCTGATTAGCCGACGACATTACGTGGTGTGGATTTCGGGGAATTCTCTCATATAGTTGCCAAGAGTAGGTTGAAAATGGATACACACGATCCCACGGTCAGTCATACCGCGAAAAGATGACCCAGATGGTTACAGGTTGAGAGTGCCAGTGAGCGAAAGGCAATTCCAATCAACATCGAAGTTTGGGAAGAATCCGATGAGCGGTTCTCCAGTTATTGCCCGGTAACCAAATTTAGAAGTTGCCATTATGTGGCGCCACCTGTACGCAAAATTGGACGAAACTCAATTCCAAGCGACATCTCATATGGCATGATATAAGCAGATGTTGCTGAAACGCGACACCAATAGGCGTCTTGTCGCAAGGAATGCATGACAAATTTTGGAGGAATCCAACTCAGCGTTTGAAAGTTATCGCTTGCGAAGAGTTTGAACGGACGAACGGACACGAACGGACATGCACAGACGATTGGAACAAGACCCAGTGGCACCACCTTCAGGCAGATCTTGCTGAAACGCACTACCAACCGACGTCTTGTCGCAGGGAATGCATATGCCAAATTTCGGAGAAATCCGAAAAAGCGTTTGGAAATTATCGCTTGCGAAGAATTTGAACGAACATCAACGGACACCAAGAAGCGAGACCGATTTTAAATTCCCCCGGTCGCGTTGCGACGGGGGACATATAATTTCATCATCTACCTAGAAGTAGTTAATCGCCAAAACATTCAAAACTCACAACAGTTCGGAATTTATGTGATGGGGTAAATTTTGTTCCGGTGTGATAGAAACGGAGGTCAGCAGCCCAATCTACAAAATAAGCGTTTAGCTTTCTGTTGGTCATATACCAGTTTTTTGTTTGACATTACCGTATTTGTCTGATATGATTTCCTCTACCTAATCTTCTGGATATCAACAATGCAATATGGAAGAAAATATCGGAACTATTGGGAACTGTTTTTCAGACTGAAGTAATTTGGAAGTGGAATCTATACGTTCCTGTTAAATCTATACGTTCCTGGAGCCGCGGAGCATATTTGAAATGGGGGGGGGTGAACTCCTATACCGGCCATGTTAAATGTTGGGCTGATGCTATCTAAGACTCCCCCCCCCCCCTCCCGGTTCCGTGGCCCCTGTTGAATGTATGTGGTTCCTCAGAGATTTTTTTTATCTAAATTTGGTAAATGGCGTTGGGTTCTGTTGCATTTTGACGGAAGAACTCTTTATCGAGTTATATACGAATAGAAAGATATCTGAATCGTAAATCACTTTCCGGGTTTCAGCCCCTCGAATTTTTGATTTGTGAACATACTTAGACTTTGTATAAAAGTATGGAGTTGTTAGATTCGAAACTGAATCTCGGCTCATTTTTGGATTACATGGGACTGTCCATTTTTCAAAAGAAGATTTAAAACGGGACTGATTCAGCAGCCTTTACTGTTAAGAACTTCATAAGATTTATGCAGAAGTCCCTCATATAAAATTTTTAAGATTTTGAATGTAAAACACTGCGTTAATTCTGGTGCATTCTGGTAGTACGATTGTCACATTTTGTCAATCTCTCTGGAAAGCCACCTAAACTATATACTAGATGTAGATCTTATCTTCATTTTGTTTCTGCTGGAATTATTGCCCACCTCCTCCTTCTCCTCCTGCCCCCCCCCCCACCCCCCACGCCTGTTGCGCCGTTACTCTAATGGTCCATATTTGATCTCTCTATAGGTTTTATGGCGTACATGCTACAATAAAGCTATTGTAGATGAGCTGCACATCTAAAATTTAAGCGATCCCTCATAATATTACCTCTCCGATTATCATAACCTAATGTATATAATGGTCTAGTAGACCATTATATACATTAGGTTATGATAATCGGAGAGTATGTTTATCACTACACTCATCATCATAATGTGACTTTATATCTCCGGATGTATGGGCATCATAACGCACACGTATATGAAATACCATCACATGATAGACTCTCGGCTGAAATCCTATTACAATCTATCTGGAGCAACTTGATTCCCATAACCCAGTATATCCCGAAAACCTTCGGCCATGTTTTCTGTCTGATTTGCATAATTTTAAATTGGTGGAGAAGGAAAGATAAGGAAAGAAAACAATGGCTGGATATTCCTAAGAGGTCACGATGATAACCCAGGTAATCACTCATACGTAGCGGAAAGCCGTTAAAGGGAGTTAACTCTGAGAGTTATTGTGATTACCTTCAGCAAATACACCATAGCAAATCGAGTGATGTACAGATATGACGACAAGAATCATCGAAATGTTGATCTCGGATATAACGTCTCATGGCACAGCCAAGAAAAAAATCATCCAGGCTATATGCATACAAGATATTTTGCCGATAGGTTAACCAATCAAATGACTAGTATCATCTATGCCGATAGGTTAACCAATCAAATGACTAGTATCATCTGTGCCGATAGGTTAACCAATCAAATGACTAGTATCATCTAGTCTAGGATGTAGCATCTAGTTAAAGAGCAGAATTTACTCTTCAATGTTACTTTGTATTCATTTATCAATTGTATCACCCACTTTGGAAAGGCATGCAAGGGAGTTTCATAGATCCCCCTGTTGCTTTGTGGATTTGTATTTGGCATATTGGAGGTTAAACACATTTGATCTTCTTGTGGAATATAGAATACAAAACAACCCCAAAATAGACTCGTATTATCAACTCAAACCATATTACTGATAACAAACTGCACAATTTATCTCAACGGTCACAGTGTGTAAAAATAGGCCCAAAGTTTAGCTGCTGGGACAGTATTTTTAAGGGTGTACCACAAGGCTCAGTTTTGGGACCTTTACTTTTTAACATTTTCATAAACGATATTTTTAATTGTATAACTGATTGTGATTTATATAATTACGCAGATGACAACACCTTGTCCAGTGCTTCTGACGAGTTGGAAACTTTGATAAAAAGTTTAGTTGAAAATTGTTCCAAACTCCTCGACTGGTTTTCTTACAATGGTTTTGAGGCACATCCTGAAAAATTTCAAGCCATTGGAATTGGTAAAAAACTAGTACAGCATTGAACTCTCTCACCATAACTGATATAAACATTACATGTGAAGACTCTGTCAAAGTGTTGGGCGTCACTTTAGATTCTAGACTGAACTTTGATGAACATATATCAAACCTATGTAAGAAAGCTTCACGTCAGATAAATGTTCTGAAGAGATTATCCCACGTTCTCAATACAAAATGTAAACTTGTCATTTTCCATGCTTTTGTATCTTCTAACTTCAGCTATTGTCCGTTAGTATGGCATTTTTGTAGTAAGGCCAATACTCGGAAAGTAGAAAAAGTTCAGGAAAGAGCCTTAAGATTTGTATTCAATGATTTTGTGAACAACTATGAAAGTCTTTTAAAAAAAAAGCTAATAGCGTAAGGCTATCAGAGAGTAGGCAGCGATGTATGGCTCTAGAGGTGTTCAAGATATTGAACGATACATCACCAGAAATGTTACGAAATCTTGTTAAAATTAAGACCTCTCCTTACCAAATGCGATATGAAAATCTTTTAGAAATACCATGTGTGCGCACAGAGAGCTACGGTAAAAAGTCGTTTCGCTATTCCGCAACTAAGGTTTGGAATAGTTTACCAAACCACACTCGTGCAAGCACGAGGTATGGAGAGTTTAAAAATCAGTTACGTTTATGGAGCGGGACACATTGTAGTTGTTCCTCTTGTTATAGTGCTTCAGTTTAAAATATTGAATTTTTACAAGGACAAACTCTAGTCTGTGTCACACCACTGATAGTGCCAATTTAGTGTATGATCAATATCTTAATATTATTTTGTATTTGTAAATTATTTTAATATGTTTCTTTAGTTATGAGAATTCTTTGTTTTAAAACAGTCGGCATGAATAGCCTCCATGGGCTAATGTTATATGTTTGTAAACCCGACTCTAAATAAAGCTTATCTTATCTTATCTTATCTTATCTTAATTCCTATAGATTTCTTACAATAATAGTAAATTTAAAGAGGACTACTTTCAGACATTGGAATTAACTGCATGAAACCATGCGACATACAGGGTGAGTCCACCTGCGGTTTTGCTCATTCTTTCTTATGAAGTTACAATTCATTGTGTATATACGAATATAACACATAGAAAGGTACTTCATCTCTCCACTATAGTCTATATTCAACCATGGTATTTTTTTTTATTCACGAAAGAAATTATAGAAATATTGTGTATATATACCAATGGCGCTCGCGAAAGGAAAGTGCATTATCTTCATAACTCCATAATTCTCTCCAATGTCAACGGTTCTCCTTATTTTGCCGAAGAAAGAATTCGAATGAACTGACTCACTCACTCATTACCGGACAATTTGCAAATGAGAGCCTACTTCGTAGGAATAAATGTCGACATCATCCCATTGTAGTTTGTTTAAAGCTATTTGGCCGTTCTACAGCACTTACCTCACATATTGATGTATTAATGAATAATTCTCCGTCATAGTCAGCCCAGTATATATTGACAATCCATTCTTTGTCTGTAGTTACAGTGTAACCAACTGCGCTTTCATTGGCTGCATGATCCCCATACCGTTTGAAGTGAGAAGCGCAAATATGGGCTTTCCACCGAAAGAGACACTTTTGCGTGGAAATAATTTAAAACATGCAGTTTGAATGAGACTTACCCTTACGGCCTTCTCCTGGTACACACAATGACACAACGATGGTCAGCAAAATTCCCAAAATTAAGCTGATCTTCATTTTGCTGGTGCTCACAGATATCTGGCTGTCTACACAAATATACTGACTCTGTATCATGAAAGACCCGGCGCAGTCTGTAATCTTGTGGCATGGAATATGGTTTATATAATCACAGCAGTTGTCTCTCATTGGTGGAATGAAATGCTGACCACGACTACACACGAGATTAACATACGAGATTAACATACACATTTCATCGACACTGGGACAGAAATCCTGTTTGCAGCCAGCTAGACTCTAGCACAGTTTGTCAGGCTGCTACCTTATTTAATGAGATGCTCATACAATAAGAACATATATACAGAATATAAACAAGAAGTGCTAGTTTTGTCTGATTGGTTAAATGGGCCAAAATCAGCAAAAAGGAAGTGGAATTCACAGAATCTGATTGGATAGTTGGAATTGTGCAAGTCCTCAATTCAGTTAAATTAGTTTTCTGTTTATTTGACGTGTCTTTTCGGTGGCCATCTCCTCGCATTGCAAAAAAATCACGGAAGCGCCATTCTGCTACTGCGCGTCTCTATTTGCTTAAACTCCATTTTGTTCAACCAATAAGCATTCGATAGTTTATTCACATGTGAGCTTATCCAACATATGATATCAAAGTGGCATTGAAAGAGATATATAGTACATCTTGCACACATTGATGCGTATTTGAGGCATACTTTGTTCTTAAAATTAGACTACACAAAAATGTGTATATTAAGATATGCATACATACATAAATAATACATCTTCATAATATATTATGTGACAATAAAATTGTACAAGAGTGGGGGGTTGAAGGGAGTCCGACCCCCCACTCTCTGTCTTAAAATGATATATATAAAGTAAACGGATGTGGATTATGTAATTAGAGTATCTATATGTGTATTAAATAGACCACCATCAATTCATGTGGTTTCAATATGTATCTAAAATCAGACATTATCGTCGTGAGCGCACCACATGTCGTGAGTGTGTTATAGACCTATTTTGTATGTGTTAAACCAGAAAACCAGAAAGTCAAGGAGTCGGGCATAATAAGGTGTGATATTTTCCAATATCGATGCGTGCTTATGCGAAACAAGAGTGAAAAAAGTATCATAAATCTACATATGTTTAGATTATTTTCCAGGAAAAAGCGTAGAATACATCTAAGCCCTGGACCCTCGCCTGTTAGGTGGTGAGGATTCGCTTATTTTAGCTTTGTGTAAATGAATCATATTGGTATCATCTTGGTTTCTAATGGTCCATGACGTGAAGGTCATTCTTTTGTATATGTTAAATATAACTTTAAAGTCAAATGGACTTGAATGAGGTGTGATTTTTTTTTTCAATATCGATGCGTGCTTTTGAATGCGAAACAAACATGAAAATAGAACGATATATCTTCATACATTATGTTCAGAGTTTTTTCGAGAAAACGCTTAGAAACCATCTCCGGTGATCTATGACCCCTGAGCTTCCGGGGCCTAGGCGGCCTCTGGACCCTTGCCTGTTGGGCTGTGCTAGTCGACTCCCGCTAGGAACTCTAGCTGGATCCGCCCTTGCTACTCTGTCGTATCAGTAATGGTTGCAGTATCTTGCGATATCCAACAATGCGATATGTGACTGCGACTGCCTCGACGAAACTGTCGAATTGTACTCACTTCCACAGTCCCATCTTCGCCACCCAAAGACAACGTTTGATTGCTAAGCTTTTGAATATTTTTGACGATCCTTATTCTGTCATTTATCCCAATCTCCACTTGGGACAATGTAATAACAGTTTAGCAAAAAATATTGATATCCAGTCTACCTGTGAGGTTTTGTCATAATTCAATTCAATTTATTGTACATAAACATCCAAATCTGGGCAGTGTACAAAACGATAAATGATGAACAAACAAACACAGAACAGTAGTATATAAAATACAATATAAGGGCACACTACCCCTTACGGTAGTAGAACGGCAGACCACACCACTGACAGGCAATGGTAAAGTAACGGATAGACATAGAAACCAACAGGTTCCAACGCTAAACTAGTGATTCTCGCACCCAAATGAAATATTTCACCTCAGATGCAGCTTCTGACAATGACACTTCCTTCTTTTTGTAATAAGTTGCAGCAAAACAGTACGGAAACCAATTTTTGAATAGAATATTTAAAAAATGCTTTTACAATAATTTCTCTAGAATGTCATATCATTATGTTTACGCTCACTCACTCAATATCACTCACTTTATACAGTATCCTATCATACATGTATCGTAATATGTATATATTCCCTGTATGTTTATTCGTTGAATAACAGCTATTTCTGTGTACGCGACGAGGAGCCGCACTAACGAGCTCTGACACATTGTGCTTCCACTGATTCAATAAATTCTGTTTGAACCAAGGTTAGGGAGCCGGGATATTACTCATCCCTGAGTATCAAAACATTAAGTGCAGTATGTGAGACGAACTTTCAACAGCTGTCACACCTATTTGTTAATTCGTCAATTATGTAAGATATGTCGCGCTCCCAATTAACCCATCCACGTCATGGCCATGCGACTGGACATGGACATCGACTGACGACATTTCAATCGAGTAATTCCTATACATATACATATAGCTATACAAATACAGATACAGGGGGACAGTCACTTCTGTTTAAATTGATCTTGTTTTTGGAGTATATAGTTCGACGCTTTTTCTTTCAACTCACTCTTGAGATAGCCATACATTGTTGAAGCCAGCAGTTCGTACGGTATTTCTTATTAAGTTCAGTCATGGGGTTTGATTGTCGAACATTCTCAATTCACCATAAATCTAAAAGTTCAGGATGGACCCTTTCTGTATCTGAAGTACTTTTGACGAACTGTTGTTGCACTTTGTCTATATCGTTCAGGTTTCCG